>JAPYZA010003771.1:0-60176 GCA_030522685.1 Eupelmus azureus | reverse complement strand
TCAATAAAAATTTCCAGTAGAAAGTACAAAGCCCGTGCAAACAGCATCAATCGCAGCCTCCCAAACACGTATTTACGCCCGATCAGTCGTACTGTTGACTGTAAATACCCAAGAAGCGCTGAGAATCGAGGTCCATTGACAGCTGGAGACGCGCGCGCGAGCCAGCTCACTCGATCATCGACTCATGACGAGGCGATTTATCAATTTTATATATTACGAGGATGAACTAGGCGCGCGCGCGTCGCTTCCGTTCGACACGCGTAGACTATCTCACTAGGAGGTCAAAGGCTCGACTCAATGGCTCGGGCACGTCAATAGGCGCGCGCCAGAATACGACGGCTTCATTCAGATATAGCTGACCACACGTGATCAAAGCTCTCGCTTCGCGCGCGTGTGCCGCTACCGCTGACTTTTCGGAGATTACTTGCCGCCGCCCACGCGCGACTGCAGCGTCACCTTTTTTCTTTCCGCCCTGTGAGCTTTCGCTTTCGATGAATCGGATGTACGGAGTCACGTGGCTGGACTGCAGCGTTGAGGGCGAGGCTGTATTTCAATTTTCCGGCAAAGTGAGCCGGGAGAAAAAATAGCGGATGGCTTTGCGTAACTGGGGCTTTGGGTGACGTTGCGGACAGATGCTGGATGTGACTGCAGGAAATTTTAAGGGTAATTGGGGCTCGATGGCTGTGGAGAATAATGTTTGCGATAATTGGATTTTACTCATTTTGGATAATTATGTTAGAGTATGCTGAGCTTTGAAAATCCAGCATCATCTGCGGTGGCCGCACGCGAAATTCCGCAAATCAATATTTGCCTCCGCCGAGCAAATAGCGCTTTTGCTGAAACGATTGTTCCGTCCTGTTCTCATTTTCATATTTCCTGGCTTTCGGATAACCGCGAAAGCGATTATCAAAATAGCGCTCGGCATATAATCATCCAAACATTGAATCACACTAAAGACCACTAAAATTCATTGTTTCAGCTCCAACTTTACAGAGCAACAAAGACCGCTCAATCCTCTGAAACAAAGCCAGCGCTCAGTATCCAAGCATTGCGTCGATCTTAAAGAGCCAATTGCGTACTACCCACCGAACGGAAAAGGCGTTCCAGGCAGGGCCCTATATACGGCAAGTCGGCCATTGGGCGTCCCTCTCTCGCACTATAATAGTCGCGGCGTCGCGCGCGCAAACCGATAATGCAATTGAACTGTGTTCACGGGAGATCAGCGATTAACGGCCACCAGAGAAGGTGGGGGGGGGATAGACAGACTCAGCGCGCGCTGACCTCGCTCTGGACATTGCGGTATATTCGCCAATTACGCGCCGACTTTTGTATATATAGGAGAGCCAGAGCTCGAGAGCCGAATTAGCGGATTCATGAAATATGTATCCTTGGGGCCGAAATCCCTCGGGGACACACCTGATGCGAGCGTGCGAAACTTTTACCGTTACACACGAGAGCGATCGCAGCGCGCGCGCCTTTCGCTCGTAATCGAGCAGCCGAGAGACATTATGAGCTAGGCGTAGTTCGCCGAATTACGTATTCCGATATATAGCTGTATGCGTGTAGCCTCGGAGATCCGCCGGGCGTTACCAAATATTACAGGCCTTTCGCAACTCGTGTGTATATATATATTTTTGAGAGAAATTCGATACGTGTATATAGAACCGATGCGCGGATCGTTTTAACACTAGGCAGTACGAGGAGGCATTGTTCGGTGCGAATAAATCAGAAATGAAAGGTGCGCGTGCAGAAACGCGCGCGCTCGATATATATACATCCTGCAGCTAGCGCGTGGAATAGGCGAGAGTGCAGCCGGGATGTATATAGCTGCTTCTCGCTCGTGGAGAATCACGATGCGGCCGCAGGTGACGACCACCCACGCTCAAGCCCATAGATAATCCAGGAAGCTCGGGTTCTTCTAACACCTGACAGTCGGACGGATCGCGGGGCAAGAAATTTACCGTAAGACGCGCGATTTTGAAAAATCGTGGCGGAAGAAGACGACGGCCGGCTTTGTTATACTTTGCTCTTGGTGGGCGAAATGTTTATGGTTATAACGTTTTCTAGTTCGGAAATGATAAAAGCGGAAATTCACTCGGCACGAAGTTAAAATTACTTTTTTAAAAAAAATCGCGTCGCAACTCGGAGAAATTAAATTCGCGGCCGCAATCGCGAGAACGAATTATCTCGTACACGCGCCGGGGCTCGATTGTTTCGCCGCGCCGAAAAAAAAAGAACGGCCAGAGAAATGAAAACGTAATTGTTATTACGCCGAGCGCGCACAAAGCGCGGGCTTAGCAGTTTTTGCTTTCAAAGAGCCGTGCATCGCCGTCTGGCTCCGGTATTGTCTGCATGTGCTTCAAAGACTCGATGAAAAAAGGCAGGTACACGAGTGTGCGCGGCGCAGGGAGGGAGAAAAAAGATACGAGCGACTTAAAGAGTCCAGTCATCACGCCTGGCTTTTGGCCTTGATCTTGAGACGGAGAGAAAGAGAGAGAGAGAGAGACGGCAAGGTGCACCGCGGGAGCCGAAAATGAGCCAGCACACTCGAGAGTCCCGAGTTTTGACCATGTGTGATTTTTCACTTTCAACCACGAGCTGTTCGCTTTACAATGGGCCAGCGAGACTTTTCTTTTTTTTCTTCTTCGAAATAATGCGCGCGGGTACTTTGAGTGTGTTTTGCTGGAGTTTTTTGGGAGTTTTGCATCTTCAAAGGAGATTGTTTTTTGGGAAGGGAGCACAATGGTTGATTGAAAAATTATGTTGGGCGGTGAGAATAATGATGATAAAGGAGCTGACAATAGTAAAAATAAAGTCAAGCCAATTGACAAAGTTTTTGTTTGGATTATAATTGTAGAATATCGGACGCAATGAATGCTACAATAAATCAACATAAAAGTAAGATTAAATCCTTTGTGTTTGAATTGAAATTATAATTGAAAGGTAAAGCGAATAGCTAAACGCGAAATGTTGAAACAATGCACATTGATTTGCGGTTGTAAAATTAGCAGAACGCCGAAATTCCTTTGTGAATATCAATAATGTAGTAAGCCCTCATTGTTTCGCGCTGCGAGGAAAAAGTCCTAGGTACGGAATATCAAATAAACGCGTTTTAAAGAGCGTAGTCCTTACTTTATAAACTGCTTGTGATGCATATTTATAAACTGCATACCTATACAGGCATTTGCATATAAAGGGGATTATGCAAAATTGTGGAAAATTTTTTTTCAAAACTCTCGTAGGACTGTGTCAAAATGTATATATGCAATAAATCCGCGCGGCATCAAGAAAATAATCTTTCCTTTGTCGTGGCAAAAATTAATTTTATAACTGGCTATTGGAAACGTATGAATAAAAAGCAATTGCCTTCTACTACTAAAGCATTAATTCCAGTTTCTTAAAAAAAAAAACACCTCCTCCAAAGATTACAAGTGGAAACTTCCAAATTGGCAAATGCATCACTTTAAAATAGCGCGTGCATCTTTTTTAAAGAAACGAAGAGCGCAGGAGAGAGATCCGGCAACAAAAAGCTTCGACTCGCGGCTGACAACACACCAGGCCCGCCGAAATCCGTATTCCATTTAATCATCGCCGCGAACGAAATCCTCCCGGCTCTCGAAGTGCAATCAAGAGAATATGCAATTTAACGAGCGTCCGGGACGGCGCGCGCATAAAAAAGGTGTACGCTCTTCTCGGAACTAAGCGCGCGCGAACTGCTTTTATAAATTCGGAGACGCGCGCAATGGCGAAAAAGAGACACAAGGACACGTTCTCTCTCTCTCTCTCTCCCTCCCTCCGTCTCTTTCGAAGCGTCGAAAACGAATGCGAAGGTGAAGGAGGCGAAAAAGGAGGAGGAGGAGGCGCTGCTTAGTGCGCTCGCTCTCGCGCCGGTATAATGGCAACGTGTTTTCGTCTAATGTACTTTTTGTGATTTGTCCTTGATGGAAGTCCTGACTCGAGCAAGCGAGAGAGAGAGAGAGAGAGGAGTGAGTCTGCGAATGCAGAACCGTATATACGCGAGGGCCGAAGGGGCCTAACTTTTGGGCTAAGCCAGTCGCTCCTACATGCACGCACACACACGTGTCTATATATACAGAGGAATGTGCGTGCTGCGCTCTCGCATGTGTGCCCATACAGTCCGCTCGCCCGCGCGCGAACCTCGAATTAAGCCCGCTCTCTTTCCCGTCCGAATAATAGCCGAAATGTGTGCTCTCTCTCTCTCTCTCTCTCTCGCTGGCCGTTTAATTCCTATTTATTAGAATATTAATATCTCCACGCTCGCGCTCGTTTCGCTCGCTCATTCCTATATGTTTATCCCGGTTAAAAGCTTGTCGTGATCTACTTTAAACGCTGCGGATAATCAGGCTTTTAAAAATGTCAATGCCGAAAAAAAAGCGCTCGGCCACGAATACATTTTCGAAAGAGTCGGCACGGCAAGTGCCGGGCCATCGGGAACAAGTGCCATACGCTGAAGAAAGGAACGAGCGAGTCGCGAATTTGGGGGGCGGCCCCGTCTGCCGCCGCCACCGCCGCCGTTTGGGCCTAGTCAAGGTCACCGCCGTCTTCTCCCCCCCACCACCAGCCGGGCCTCAGCGGGGCCTTAATATACTTGCGGACGAGAGCTGCTGCTGCTGCTGTTGTATATCGCGTGCGCGTCATCGGACTGCGCTCAAGCGATTCCCACTTATCCGCCGCAACGATCCTCTTCAACAGCAACGCGAATCTATATAGGCTGTATATAGCCGGGCGGGGAGAGTATTAATGTGACGCATACATGCTTGTATAGTTGTAGAGGCTGGGTTTTTTTCGGAGCGTGTAGGTGTGGAGGTGTGTATGGGTGTATGCGTGCGGTTGCACTTTTGGAGAGGTAAGTGAATCAGGCCCGATATCGCGATTTCGATCGCGAGAGCACTTTGCTAAATTGACGCGCAATTCGCTCGGATGGGCCGAGAAGGTATTATTTTGAAAAATTTTACGATTCTGATCTTAAAGTTGAAGTAATTGCGTTTGTGATCGCTGTCTTGGAGTGATCGGAAATTGTGGAAAAAGGAAAAAAATGTATATTTTGCAATGAAAGCTCACCAATTCAAGCATTCACGAGTATTGTTGAGTATACTGTGAATAAGTGCAAAGTCACTTTACTTTGCTCATTGAGCAAAAAGCTCACTTATTAAAACAATGAGAATATTGCCGTAATAATTTCCAATGGAAGAGAAAATGGAAATTACTATCAATGTAACCTAAATGGTTTGACGATCAAACTTTAATATAAAACGCTTTTAAAAATCTTAAGAGAAGTAATTGGTATTTCTTGCTGAAATCTTACTCATGCGCATTTGTTTGATTTTTCGATTCCTGCGTGATCATGCCACGAATAGTCTTTCCTATAGAATCTAGTCATTAATATTAGTTTCAAATTGTAGACAAGATATGAAACATATCCTTTACAAGTCACCTATTTGTTTCTCCTAGCCCGGAAAAATGTGGCCTAACCCGTATTGACGACATGTTGACCATGCAATATTTTAATATTTTACATATTAGCAACCCAATGTTTTGGTAATACATTGCAATGAAGCCTAAGCATTGACAATATTAGTATTACAAGCATAATTTTCTTATTTTCTTTATATTATTTTTTGACGATAAAAAAAGAGTTTACATACATTAAAAGAGTTGTTCCAAATATAGAAATTCATAATCGATAAAAGGATTTAGTTTAATAATTAAAATTAAATACAATTTTCAGTTTTGCAATCATAGTTTCTTAAACAATTAAAGTAACTTTCGTATAATATAACACAGCAATATACAAAATATCTGCAATATTAAAATATTGTATGGGCAATGAATGACCAACATATCTATCCAGCCTTCAAGCTGCGGTTGTCCAGCATTTGGTTCACGTATTCCAAATATCTAGGCCACATTTAGCTTCGAGCCAGGAGAAACATTTGGATATCATGTAAAGAATATGTGGGATTCAATATGTCCCACAGTTTGGCCACAATTTGCCCGCAATACAAGCAACATATTGGCTATATTTACAAATTATGGGTAGAACAGTTTGGTCAGTTTTGTTTCAAGTTTTGTTTTAAGTATATCTCTTCAAAAATTCTGTAAAATGCCTTATAATTCAGTATATGTACTTTTTATTCTTCTCATAACTCCATCTTTCAGTTCATCTAAACATAAAGCAATTAACTTAAACACTAACTTACATCAAAATTTACAAAATAATTTCACTTTCTTATAAGAACCTTAACCAAACAAAGCTAACAAAACAGTTCCGGAATCCCTCTAAACCAACAAGTCTCAATCGAAAACAATGTAATTAAGCAATCGACGTCCCTCCTCCAATCGAACTTTACCGAAGAAAGCTCGAACACCAGAACGTCGAAACCCAGAAGCTAGCCTATACCAAAGTACTGCACAGCCTCGCAAAAGGCCTGCAACTCACACAACACCCACACACACGCGCTCGAAGAGAGGGCTTTAAAGGCGCGGAAAGCGCCTCTCCTCGAGCAGCACGAGTCTTGAAGATTTTGCTTCGAAATGAAAAAAGAAAGCAGAGAACAGAGGGCCGGGGAGGGCTAAGACACACAAGAGGAGGCTTGAATCCAGAAGCGCGCGCGCACACGCCGATATAAAGCCGGCCAGCCCGAGTATTTTAGCGAGAGGAGAAAGATTGAAAAATACAGGGAGAGAAGCGACTTTTCGCCGCTGGCATTTCTCGCGCTGCAGCACTTGAGCCGCCGTTTCCTCGACTTCTAATTCAGCGCTTTCGACTCACGGCGCATCGAGAGGCTATCTGCCTGGGGAGATCGGCAGAAAAAATTAATAATCCCGCGGGTTCGATTGAGCGTGAAATAATTGAATCAGGAATGGCTTTTACGATCGACTAGCGTCGGCTGTTTTTCTTTTTCGAGGCGATACCGGCTCTTCGAGCCAGCTTTATTTCAGATAAAAAGACAGCTAGGCCTTCCTCCCGGACAAATGCGAATAAAACGCACCTTTCCGGCGGGCGCGGTGGGCAAAGTTTTGGATAAATTGCAGCTCTCTCGGTGCAATTTATTTCCGAGGCACAATCTGCTAATTAGAACGCGCCGGAGTATTATAATGAGCTAAATTTAAGCCCGAGTTTAATTGGACACTATCAACGTTTAAGTTGCCCCACTGAAAATAGCCCCGCAGCCGGGCGAAGCTCGGTGAGCTTTAAAAACGCAGAGAGAGAGAGCCAATGAATCCTTCAGCGGTGTGTAGCTTTGAGGAAACACACAGAGAAGAAAGTATTGATTTTTTGTTGTGCGAGCTCGCGTGGTGACGGCTCTCTCGGAGAGCTCGTGTAGTTGGACTCGTCGTCGGTAAAGTCGCTTGCGCGGGCGCAGACGTAGCTCGGGCGGGCGAAGCTATCGGGTTACCGGGTCGGACGCGTACATACGTACCCGCTCTCACTCGTCGTGTTCCCTCCCCTGCGCGGCGCGCGCAAGCGAGCAGCCGAGCAGGCAGGCAGTTTGACTTCTATCCTTCTTGGCAAGAGAAAACAAGCCCCTTTAATGCGCCAAATGCATTCTTGCGCCAGGCGGCCAAGCGCCAGTAGAAAATAACTTGCGAGTGAAACGTTAGATTGCCGGGGCTCTGGTGTATTGTCGTTTTTCGTGGAGCTGGCTGAATGAGGGATTAATTGATTGTTAGCTATTAAAATTAAAGTGCAGACAATTTCTATAAATTGTAATAATTTAGAAATCGCGAATTTTTTATACTATCTTCATTCAATAATTCAAGCTGAACCGAGCTCCAGGCCCTCGCAACTTTTTGCAATTAACGCGGGCCGAATAAAATCCTTATAAACTCCATCAGCCCCCTCTCGCTCCCAAAGGCAAGGATTTAAGATGACTTTTGGCTTTCTGATATCTCGCAGCCGTCCGATGCAGAAAAAGCGATAAACAAAAGTACGCTGGCGCAGCCGCCCTAGCCGCGTGTGCGCGCTATTGAGAAACACCTGTCGGAAGTATAAATACCTAGAACTGCTCTCTCCCTCTCTCTCTCTCGCTCGCTCGCGAGTCTACGAAAAGGTAAAAAGCAAAAAGGGCCCTCGTGCCATTATATTAGAACTCTCCGCGCAACAACACGGGCGCGCGCGCATCTCGCGCGACGTTTTTTTCTCTTTATCTCTCCTCTTTCTCTAGCCCTCGAGGCGTCTTATCCCGGGCACGCGCAGCTGCGGCGCAACGGTTTCAATTGTTCGCAAACATGGCGTCGCCGCCACCGCCTAGGCCCGGCTCCTATACTCGTTATCCTTGAAGCCTCCTCCTCCTCCTCCTCCTCTATACGCGCTTCTTCGTCTCGCTTCGCCATCGTCTTCCTTTTTGTTTTAGACAAGCGCGCGCGCGGACGATCTAAAAGAGAGAGGAGAGCGCGAAAAAACGAAAGACTAGAGCTGAGCAGGAGGAAGAGGGGTTAGAGAGAGAGAGAGAGAGAGAAGAGGCCTTGCCGCCACCGACGAGCATGGCGCGGAGCACAAAGCCAGCCGGATATGTGCCTGGATGAGAGGGAGATAAACAGAGAGGAGGAGGGATGCCGAGGAGAATAGAAAATAGATAAAGGATGAGGAGGGAAGGCCAGCGGGAGAAGTCGGGCGAAAAAAGGGCCGGGAGAGGATGCGAGAGAAAAACCGGGGGAGGAGTGGCTTGCTGTGTGTCTGAGGGTCTGAAAAAATCAAAGCTCGCGATTTGCACGTTTATGCTTTGGCGAGAATGGCCTCGTAGATGCAGGAAATTGTAATTGAATAGGCGCTGTACGGGTCCACGCTGGGTCTGTTCTCTTTCTTTGTTGTTTGACTTTTTTTAGCTGTGTCTATTTTCTGACTTTTGTGGCTTTCTTTACTTTATTATTGATAAATCTAAAAATATTATTTTAATTATTTTTTTATTAAAAATAGATGATGGAAAACAAGGGTTTACTGAATCTAAAGTAAATATTAATTACAGCATTAGTACAGCTTCAATAAATTGAAATCAATATTACATTTAATCTGCATCGACGTAGAATTTAGCATAACAATTTTCAAACGCTATTAGACAACACTGTCATCGAAAATATTTATAACTTGATTTTATCCATCAACTTTATTCATGTATTCTATTTCTCTTTCCCTTTTCCTGGCATGTTTTGAAAATTTAAACAGCTTGCGTTAAAGAATTCGAATTTCTATCTGTCGATGCTCCTATTTCACAGTACGACCTAATTGTACCGCGTTATAATGCACAAGTTGTTATAAAAGCTCGTTCTGCATTACGGGCTCAATACTTTGAAACAAGCTTCCATCTCCTATTACATCCACCTACGAGTATCCGCAATTTAAACTCTGCAAACACATGCTTACAAAGAAAATTGTAAACTCGTCGAGTTAAGCTCTGCGTTGTTTGCGTTATACCTATAACTGTTATTGTTGATGCACTTTCCGATCTTATTGTCCTTTCGTATATTATATTTATGTTATCTGATTTAAATTTTATATCGAATTTCATTATTACAATAATGTGTTAATACTTAAATTTAGCTCTTTCGTTTTTGGATTATCATCATTATATTTATGAAATTATTCATTAAATAAATAACTACAATTAATTGTAATTTTCATTCATCCAAGAACACGCTTAGTTCCCCCAACCAATAAAAAACATCCAACAAACCATTTAACCACCAAGCAGAGCAAAAAACCCCTCTGACCCACCCAGAAATCGTCACAAATCCGGCGTCAGTTTTTCCCCGATATAGCAGCCCGAGTGCCTCGGCGTCGATCGAGCTTAGCGCGGGCGCGCATCGGCGTAACGAGGGACCACCCAGCGCGAGCGACGAATCGCTCGCGCGAGCTAGCGCGCACGCTAAGAGAGCGATGATTGCTCGCTCCTCGACGCGCGCGAGCGCATCTTTCTTTCTGCAGTCTCGGTGACTCTGCGAAAAGCCGCGAGCGCGCGTCGAATTTGCAGCGCGAAAAGAACCTTGACCGCAGCCCAAAGAGGATCCGCTGATGGAAAAACCGAGCAAAACAGCGGCCCGACTCGTCGAACGGCTTGAAGAAGTGAGGTTTGAGGTGCTCTAAGCGTTGCGAGACTCTGTGTTGGTAAGCATGTTTCTTGGATCGTTTTGGTTGGGAGAGCTGATTTTTTATTATTATTTTTATTTAGTGCAGGTTTTAGATTTGATAAACATAAAAAATGCATAAAAAATTCTATGACATTTTTTTTATTAATGTAATAAATGTGTCATTTATTCATGAAGAGATTGCGATTGAGAGTGTTGTATTATAAAATATAAATATAATGTTTTACTGCAATATCTGTGAAGAAGCCATTGTTGAGTGTTAATGCGTTCTCTTCATTGGCTGAGAGATGGACTTTTTATTTTGATAATTAAATTTTAAATGTCAAACAGGTCAGTGGAAAGATAACCTTTTGTTCGCTGCAGTTCGCTGTTCTTCCAGCGCTTTCTCGGAATAATTATTAAGTTTAAGATTACGCTTTTAAATAACATTGTACTTTTTAAGAAATAATTTCCTCTAACAATTTTCTTCTATAAAAGCAAAAAAAAAATACATTTACAAATAAGTATCTTTTAAAACGTTTCCTCTTACTTCTACTTAAGGTGGCTATTATCTAAATTCAATAGTCTTGAAAATCATACAAAATTAGAGGAAAAATCAATTTTTATCATCAAAAAAGTTTTGCAAATTTTTATATAGATTCATCATTGTAATTATTTTGAGATATTAAAGAAAACGCTAGAAAATTAGAAACTTTTTGGCTGACTTTTTCTTACATTTATTAAAACAGAAAAAATGCAATTTTAAATTACTGGATTTTTTAAAATTTTCATATTTATTTAGCTAAAAGATTTAAACAGAATTTTAGAAAAGGTCTTAATCTTAATTTTATAATTAATCGTATTAAATTTTTGAAAAATGTAATAGAAACTACTATAAATTAGATCCATGAAGTTTGTACAACTAAATGTAATTTGCTCCAATATTGAAATTATATTTAGATATATTATGTTCATTATAATTTCATTTTTTTTAGTATTTGATATGGTAAGATATTCCATTCGTTATTGAATTTATTTTTAACGCTTCTTATAAGTTAAATTATTATGATCTTTCAAATTGAAGCGTTAAGAAGCGTGATTGATACAGACAATCAGTTTTAGACAATATTTGTAAATAGTACTTATCTTAATTTCAGCTTACCAATTACTGTCAAAAACGCATTATATATAAAAAAATATTTTATATATGCAACAGTAGATCTGTGCAATTTTACTCCATGCTCCCCTATCTAGGCAATTTACTAATTTTACATCTATTTACATACACTGTGTTGTTAAAATCTCCAAAACATATGGACTTTACCTGAGTATCACAAAATCTAGATTAGAAACCTAGATAAAATTTCAGAAAAGTTTTTAGTGTTTTAGAGATAAAAATTAATTTTCTTTTTAAATTTTTGTTGGTTTTAGAAGACTTTAATTGTTAGAAGCAAGTTGCAATATCTACCTTAATAAAAGTATGAAAAATAAAATAATGAAACTAGAAAGACAATTAAAAAGTAGATACATAGTAAGAAAATAAAAACCAACGTTAATATACTTACACGAAATTCAATAATCGTTAAAAGGCCACGGTATATGCACGCCAAACTATAGAATAACTGAATAAATAAGCCCAGTGTAAGAGTGCGGTTGAATTTCGGGTTTAGGTATTTGAAGCTGTACGAGGAAAAAAAGTAGGGTCGTGGCTTTTATACCTGCAGCGGAAAGTAAAGCCATGAGCGCAAGATTCTCTCTCTCTCTTTCTCAGCACAAAAAGGCATTATGGCCAGGCGTAAAAGCACTAAAACAGCTCCGACGCGCCAGACCGAGTAGCAGCGGCAGCGAGACATTGGTAAATGGACATTAGCCATACGGCAGCGTGAATCGGTCGCGGCATAGCCGGACTCAAACTGGCCCTTCGGCTTTTGGATCTCACGTAATTTTCTGAACTTTGTGCTACTTTTTGGGCAAGTTATCGACTTTAAATTATCAAAGTAGCTCAGGGAACTTTAAAATTTAAAATTTTAGCTAATATTTGATTTTATTTATTATTTTAATTTCTACATACGATAAATGAGTAAGTTAAATTGAATCCTTAATTTTAATAAAATGTATAAATGCGAACTTTTCTCCCTTCAAAAATATAAGCATTGAGTAGCTTAAATAAATTTCCTCCATCAATAACTTTTCCAGTTTAATTAAAATGAAAGTAATATCAATTTGCATGTATTTTCAGCGGTGGCAATATTGCGGAAGATGCAATTACCTCGATGATGATACTATGGAATTTTGAAACAATGCCGAATTTATTTCAAATATATATTTTTCACTGACAGTGAGATCTAATTATAAATAAAAATAAATATTTAAAAAAACGAAAGTATATGAACACAAATTAATTTTTAATATTTCTAAAATAAGACTTTTTGATTTAACAAAATAATTCTTAAGATAAGATCTTTATACATAATTTTAATTTTACATCACGAGTTTTATTTTATTTTGAGGTTAGTCAGCGTTCGCAAAATACTGCAATAATGCCAATAGTGCACGAAATATGGTCCGTGGTATTGCGATGCAAAATAATAAAATAATGTTTATAATTTATATGTAATAAATGAATAAAATAATCTTTATGTTTATAATTATTATATATTTAAAAAAAAAATTGTTCTTTGCGGGGTTGAAATTAACATATACTACAAAACACATTGTATTTTGTTTATTAATAACAATCTAAATATCTAATAAAGATACATTCACAATTGAAAATCTTGAAACACATTTAAAAGAATTTGAAGGTAGAAAATATTTTTTGTGAATACCGCAAGAGCAGCCTCAAAAATGACGCTAGCAATTTTGGACTTGAAAAATTTGGAATGCGCGAGCGGAATAACACTGAGGAAGTGTCAGCTCGTGCTCTGAAAGACGCCTCTCATTTTTTGGAACGGAAGGCGTTCATAAGTGGACACCCCCTTGAAAAGACGAGTAAATCTAGAGCGAGTTGGCACTCTCGCGCGGAACGAGAGCTGATCTTATCGCAAATCAAAAATTTAAAGCTTCCCCGACGCCAGAGTAACAAAGTACCGAGGGAATCAGCACCATAGATGAATAAGGGAGTAAGGCGGGATAGTATAGAAGAATTCAGGAAGACTGAGAAAGAGAGAGGAAGGGCGAGCAGGTCAGCCGCGTTATTTTAAGAGATTTACAACAATAGAGCGCTTGTCGGCGCTGCGGCGTTGGCTTAACTTTCGTATATTTTCGAAAAATCTCCGCTTTACCGATCCCCCCGGACAATGGGAACATTTGCATCGGCCAAGAAAAATCACTCCTTTCCGGGGGCTGCCGCCGTACGAAGGAGGCAAAAGTTAGCCTCTCCCTCAGGGTAAGCCGAGTCATTTGCCTTTCTTGAGCTGCAGCCATTCCCTGTGCGGTCTCTCTCTCGCTATAGCTGTCTGTGTGTGTGTGCGCGTGCGTGTGCGTGTGAATGGTTAAGTCTAGTTAGGGTTTCGGCTATGGGAGAGCGGCAGCCGCAAACGGACGCAAAGACTAGTTTCACCTGATCCTCTTTTCCAGCCTAATGTCACAACTTTCTAGACTGCTTTTATATTCGAAAATAAAATACCGCCACCGGGCCTCTATTGATTTGCGGCTAACGCTTGCCTCTGTCGAATACAGTGAGAATGGCATTTCTAACTTTCAGTGAGTGCGAATTTGGTTCGGGCGTTTTTATAGTCTCCGTGCAGTCTGCGATTGATTTATTCCTACTTGGAAAAAATTTTTGAAAAAGTTACCATACGTTTTCGTGAAAGCAGCTATAGACTCTGAAAATCCAAAAAAATACATATTTTTCGAAATTTAACTAGATTTACACTAAATTTTCCCATTTTTTAAATAAAATTCACTGTAAATTTACTAAATCTTACACTTCTCAAGACGATACCAGATCACAAACATTTTTACAGTTAAAACCTTAATCCTCGCTCAACCATCTAACGCGTTACGCAACGCATTATACAATCAGCAATAAAAATTTATTACCAGCCAACCGAGGGAGAAACAGCGCCTGAAATCGGCAAGCGCTCGCCCTTCCAAATGCACAAACTCATTTTCAGCGCGGGGAAAAATTGTGTTCTCGGTAAAAGGAACGGGCCGAGCGAGCGCCTCGGAAACAAGAAAGGGGCTTAGGAAGAAAAAGAAAAAAAATGAGCGAGAGCGTAGGCCGGGTCAGTCCTGGGAGAATGAAGGCCCGGGCGTATCAGTATTTGCGATCAATTTTTGAAGCTCGCACCAAAAGGTCTTTTGACTCGCTATACATACGGTCAAGATATGAGAGAGAGAGAGAGAGAGAGAGAGGAACCTGTGCACCCCTCGTTTTTTCCTCCTACGTGTATGTATATATTCGCACACGCGTCGCTATTGGGGAGAGTAGCAGCGAGAGGTGTACCTGCCGCGACGTAACAATGGGGATGCTGGGGGGACCGAGTTAGGGGCCCTGGCGAAAAGTTAACCGCAACTCAGCATCAGGGCTTGCTCTTTCTTTGCTTCTCTCGCGGCTTAGATCGTCTATGAGGTGGCTGGCGGCGGGCGTGTATAGCCTTTTGCTTCGGGGATCTTATATGTGCATTTTGGTCGAAGTTTTAACGCGCTCGGACGGCGTATAGCCAAAACGGCGAGCGAGCGCGCACTGCTAAAAGAATAAGTCATGCAGTGGCGTAGGAATTGCGCGCGTTTAGTTTGCTGAAATATGCGGTTCGATGGATTTCTTAGATTTATTAGTTTTGAAGATTATTTGTATCGTTTAATGATGTTAGCAGTAGTAAACTTGAATGAAAAATTATTTTTTGTTTTATTTAAAAACAAATCATACGTGAGTTTACAATAAATCGATTTCTAATTAATTTTAGTTTAACTCGAAATCTCCACAAATTTAGTAAACAAGCTACCACCGTAATCAAGACCTAAACCAAACTTACCTTATTATTAATATAATCTCAGTGGACGGTCAGGCCCCACAGTCAGGGCCTCGTTAGTCCCTACCAAAACAACAACTCTCAGTCCCAACTAATTAAAATTCTCCCCAGAAGTACGCATCTAGGCGTGGCGCACACTGGGGCAGCAGGTCAATGCTGAGCGCAAAAAAGTGCGTGCGCACGTGTGTACCCAGCGAACAAAGAATCCTTCCACCCCCATCTCTCAAAGTTAAAAAGCAGCAGCTAGCCCCTCTCCTCCGTCTCGCTGGCTTCTGCACGCTTTGCCCATATATATACGCGGCGTTTTAGCCGACTCTTCTCTTTGCCGCGCCTAATGCAAGTGCCAAAGTCGTCGCCTATGTATGCGCGCGTATGTATACAGGCACGCGCGCAGCTGCCGGCTCTTCTCTTTTTCTCCAAGATATTTCAAGAGAAGGCGCCTTTAATATGCCTTCTGGGCCGTATATAACATCGCGTTTTCAAAAGCGTAAATTACAGCGAACGCCCCAGACGTGGGGTATATAGGTGCGCGGCGAGGTGCACGTTTATAAAGCGGTGCAGGGAATACCAGACACACACCGTATAGGGCGTCCGTTTTCCTTCTCGCTCGAGAAAAAGAAGAAGCCTTTTCTCTCTTTCCTTTCTCGATTTTGGGATTTATCAAAGTTTAATGCTACTCGTGTATGTACAAGATATACAAGTGGAGGTGGTGGGGAGAAGAGCAAAAGAGAAGCGAGCAAAAGAGTGAGGCGAGCTTGAGTGAGAGGGAGAGAGAGAGAGAGAGAGTGATAAAGTGCGAGATAGAAAGCCACTTTATATTGGCTTACTTACGATAATCGTCGATCTGTGTGGCACGCGCAAGTTCGCTAACTGTAGGCCTTCGCGACCTTCGCGAATCGCAACGGCAGATCTCTCGTTCGACCTCTCCTGAAATCCCATCAAATTCCTCGTAAATGGATTCTAAATAATCGAGAGAGTCTTTCTCCTTCTCTTTTGCTTTATGTGATAAATACATGGATGAATTCATATCTGTACATGTAATAATGCGGACGCTTGCGAAAATGATCGCTCGATAAAACATGTATATTCCTATCGAATGAATAAAACATTATTTTCATAATTGTACAGCATATAGAGTTAATTTAAGCCGCTGTACTATCATCATAGGTGGTCATGATATATCTCCCGATTCCTCGTTGTAATTTAAAATTTCTTTTTCTCACTGCCGCGCGCGCGGCGCGTCCTCATTTATTAAAAAACTTGTATCGATTCGGCCTATTAATAACCGTTAATTCTCTCGCATCATTTTTTTCACAGAAAATTAATTTTCTACTTTGAAATTTTTATATTTTTACCTGCAAGCGGGATCGAACGCATCTTCCCCCATTAAAAAATCATTAGCGCGTAGCTGCAATCCCGGTAATGAGCCGATAAAAGTTTCAATCCTACGAGAAAAAAAACGAAATCCCGAGATCTCTATCCGACAATCGAATTCACATTAAGTCCACGCTTAATTGGCCTAGATCGTTATAAAGTTCGAGATCGGAAGGAGAAAAATCGGTAGGAGAGGATAGAATCGATCGTAGCAGACGCGAGCGGCAAGAAAATAAAGTCATTAGAGTTCGGAAGTTCGTTAAAGAAGTTGGGTGAAAATCTTTTCCACGATCGAGCCGGAAAGGGTCGCTGCTCTCCCCGAGCGCATATATAGCGGCGTAAATGCGCGAGAGCCTGCCCCAGGATCGATTATTACCGATAATACACTCAGCGTCTGTCTACTAGAATACCACTGTGCATGGACCTGTCAGTTGGAATGTCTACACGAGGGAGCTTTACGCTCTCGTTGTGTGTGTATACCTACCCTATATACCTTTTTTTTTTTTGGTTTCAGGTACGCAAGCGCGGCGCACTTATCCGATTGTCGATCTTTTTTCCAGATAAATTTTCCGAGCGGAGAAATGACAGTACTGTCACAAAAACTGACAGTCGTTAATTTTCATGGAGAACGGCTGGCCCACGCCTATAATTACCTGGGACTCGGCTGTATGGGGAATTCGTTCGAGGCGGTCACGGCTCTGGAGCTGCTGTGTGTGTGTGCGCGCGCTTGCATCGGTATTTTCCTACCATTTTTCCGGGATTTTGTACTATCGACTCCCGAGGGATGAGATTTTCGGAGTTCGGGGCTGGAAAAATTGGGCTTTCACGGTATTATTTATCGGTACGGATATGCTGCATTAGTTTGAGCTTTGAAGCTAACTTTATCTACAGTATTTTGAATTATAAAATATTACAAGTTAGTAAGTTTTATTTTTTAAAACTTAGGTTGCTAAAATGAAATTTAATGTATGATGTACGTTCGTAAAAATAACGTCTAAAATTGTATTCTTAAATTATTCACTAGAAATTTAAGAGACAATACAACCAAGGAATTTTTCGGAAACTCGTATGCACACTTCGGCAAGGTCAAATCGAGGAATTTCAGTCGCACCTTTTTAAGACCCGCAGTATCGAATACTTTTTATAAAAAATGTTCTAAGAATCCAGTTTGCTTTTTTACGCCGAGAGGCTTACCATTTGTCGCAATAAAATATTATAAGCGCAGAGAGAAAGAGAGAGAGATCCTATCTGTTAGTGAAGGCAGGAGCAAAAAGCGCGCAAGTCGTGGCAAGGCCATTTTTGTTATTCGGCAAATTTTTAAGGAGCCAAACGAAAAAATGCATAAAAATAGCTGGGCGATGGTTAAGGGGGGGTTAGGGGGCTTAGGGGGCGGGAAGATACATAGAGAATCTATAAAAGGCCGGGGCGAGAGCGAGGAGGAAGGAGAAGGAAGGTTAAGAAAAAGGAGAAACGAGAAAAGAAGCTTTGGGTATACTAATGATGCCGAGCGTCTGGGGTACACCAGTATCGTGTAACTGCTAAGTGAAAATGCGCGTAGATCCCTCCGAGATATCGGTGTCGTCTTTTTCTACCTTCCTTTTTCTCCCTCTCCTTCTCAGCTCCTCTCCTCGTTCTTCGGCTCGCTCGCTCGCTCTCTCTCTCTCGGCCTCGACAACATTAGGACCACTAGGCCAGCACGCAGAAAACAATAAAAACAATAACTGACAGACATAATCCGGCGCGCGGCTTCTCTCTAGTACGAGAAAGAGAGAAGTCGCAATCTACTCTCTGCTGCCCTGGACCTAGTACCCACATACACACCAGCGCCACATATCCTCTTCTTTCTCTCTCTCTTTCTTTCGGACCCGACTGCGAATCTCAAGGTTAGGGGATAGTGCTTAGTATATACGAGCAGGCCCACGGCGAATTTCAAGCATTCGGCAACGCGAGCGACGCGCTGACCTTGCTAGCCTGCACTTTTTATCGAATTAGCGCCGAGCAGACCCTAAGAGCGTTCCTGGTACACGCGTCGCCTCCGCAAGTATTATGAATGATTTAAAATTAGATTTTGCGAGCGCTCCGACTTTTTTCGCTTTCAGTTCTATTTTGTGTAATTTATTGGACCGGTACTGAACTTTTTATCGAGTATAACTTTTTTTTAAATTATTTATTAAATATATTATAAATATGTATAGAAAAAAGTAAACGCAGTAAAGTAAGTTTACAAGTATAACGAAGTAAAATAAGGATATTGAATAAATTTTAATTCCGAGTAGGACTACTAAATTTTTTTTTCGTTCAAGCAAAAAAAATGATCGTTTTTCAAAATAAAAAGAATTATCGATACATTAATATGAAAATTTTTTTGATAATTCAATAATTAAACGAGAATTTTAAATTTTATGATTGAATCAAGAAATATCTCACTTCGCAAACTTCACGTCGTACAAAGCTAAAAACAGTTTTTTCCCCGATTATGCTGAAATCAGCGATTTTCGGAACTTCAGCGCTTAAAAGCGATCATAAATTAAGCGTTTTTATTAAAATAAATCACCAAGTGCCGCGTACCCGCGTATAAATCGATCCTCATACCTATACACACGCGAATCGATTCATTTTTTTCCAGGCTCCGCGCTGAAAACAAGTTCTTTAGTTACAGGCGCATAATAGTTCTGAGAAGGTTGCCGGTCGTTAAGAAAGATCTCGCGGCGATCGCGATTGCTTTTTTGAAAATTACTTTACCAACTCGCCATATTCGCTCCCTCATGGCTTCCCGTCCTTCTCTTTTATTTCCCCGCTGAAAAGAAAAAAACACGACCTTTTTCTAACTCCTCGTAGACCGGTGCTCGATTTCGCGCACCGATGGTCTGGCTAAGCAAATGAATGCTCGGCATTTCGGGCCGGCTTATGGGCGCGGTGTGTGCGTATTGCAAAAATTGGCGCAAACTCGCAGCCGGCGCCATTAAAAACTTTATCACTCGCACGCAATCTCGCTTTCTTGAGGCTTGTTTTTCGCCCGGCCGCCGGGCTCTATGTGCGCGCTTGCTGACTCTCTCTTGCTCTGGCTGCAATTCAGAGAGGCAGGAAGTTCCGCGAATTCTTCCTTGCTGCTCTAGATAATTTCTTGAAAAATTTAGCAGCCCTTTCGTGTTGATTAACGTTGCATGAATTATTCTTCTTATGAATGCTAATGGCAAACTGTAATTTTTTCATAAAAAGTGTGTATTCTAAGGGAACAATTCGAGAATTATATCCACGTGCAGATCGCTGCGGTAATTTTAAAAATTAAACCAACAAAATCCCATCCTTTTTCGCAAAATGACTTTGTTAACTTAATCGAGCGCGTCACCGTCGTTTAAATTTCCAAGTCCCTAATTCTAAACCAGTTCCCGCTCGCGCGAACAGCCCCGCCGATTTTTGCGGCAAAACGTAACGAGCCGAAATGAAGCCAGAGTGTGCGTGAGTAGCCCGCGCCTCATCGGCTTGAGTGTGCGTATGTATATATACCGGGACGCTTTTGTATGCGCCCTTGATTCGAGATTACGACGCATCGAAATGTAACGAGGCATGCATGAGTTGCCGCCAACCGGCTCGGCGGGCCCCAAGTCTGGCCCGTCTATATATACATGCATCAGACGCATTATATGAGCGATCGGTCGAAATCGGCGCGCAGACGGATGGGAGGGGGAAATCGCTTTCGCAGACAAGTTTGCTTTCGGCTGCGGCTGATAAAGGATCTGGGCTTTGCACGTGTATGTATAGGGTGTTTAGAGTGATTAGATCGAGAGGTATAGAGCTGTTTTCGTGAATTCACCAAAATTGGATTTGTTTTTGCGAACGATTAAAACTGAGTTGGTGTTAGTAATTTTTTTAATTTGATTAGATATAAAGTTTTAGTTATTTTTAAAATTTGAGAAAGATATTTTACTACTTGAGCGCGATAAGCTCCAGATATCAAGCTAAAACTATAATTATTTGCTAAACGTATCAACGATAACTTTATACAGTTACAGTTGCGGCAACCGATAATTTCTATCTTGGTGATGGAAAAATCCCAGACTTTGATAATTCCAATCCCAAGTCCCTCATTAAATTTCCGATAATACATTATAAATTTTTTTTCTTTTTGAAAAGGCCGCATTCCTCATTACATCAAAATTGTCTTTCTCCCATGGACAGCCAAACCCCACCCTACTTCGGCTCTCCCATCCTGCTCACAGTTCCAGTTCCAAAGATCCCTAACTGTTCATTCAAAATTCCAATTTCGACGGGTCGCCCGCTATATGTTTTTTTCTTAAACATATAATTTCGAGTCTCTGAAAAATTTTTCATTCCCGCTCTCGTATACATATAGCCATCCTTCCCACGAATACAGTGCCGGACCGTCCGGCCACTGCGAGTCTCGTTGCGCGCCGCAGGAGCGCTATATGCGTGTGTACATATACATGCGTGCCGGAGCGGGCCCAGTCCCGTCTACGTGTGCGCGTATACCTGCGGGTGGATATTAAAACGAACATCATACCCTCGTCACTTTTACTGGCAAGTTCACGTTCCCCCCTTGCTCTCCCCCCTCCTCAGCCCCTCTCTCTCTCTAATTCCCTCTTCTTGGTCCCGCGACTGCGCGCACGCTGACTAATCTCACCGAGAGAGGCGCGTCCTCGTCTTTCAAGGTTTTCTCTCTCCTCGTTCGCAAGTCAAACAGAGAGGGAGAGAGCCGGGGATCCTAGAAGAGCGAGAGCGAGAGGGAAGGATGCTGCCGCCGCCGTAACTCGCAGCGCGCAGCACAACTGCAAAGTCAAATCCTGCCGAGCGCGCATATACATACGGCTCTCACTGTGTGTGTAGCCTAGTGGCCCCCCCCCCCTACTTCCAGCTCTGTCGGCCAAAAACGAGCATGCACACAGGACCCAGACGACGACGCACGTATACATGCACACGAGGGCCCGCGCCGCATTCCAAGTCTAGAATCGTTTCTTCCTGCTCTCTTTTCGGTCCGCGCGCGCACGCGCGTGTGTGTACAGACTCTCCCTTTGCGAGAGCGAGAGAGAGACAGACCCCCGTCGCCGAATTCCGGATGCTCTCGCTCTCTCTCTCTCTCTCTCCTTCGTATACTCGGCTTCGCCTCTCCTCTCTCAGCGCTCGTCTTTATCCGTCCCACCCCCGTCCCAGAGAGCATGACATTCGAATGTGCACTCAAGGACTTTTGCCGCTGCTGCTGCTTTTGCCTTTCGCGCGCGGCAGCCAGCATTCTTCGCGCTTGGCTTATAGAGAGGAGAGAGAATGAGAGAGCAAGTCCCGAAAATCGAAAGCGGCGGATGTGCAGCCCGATGTGAGATGATGATCGTCAGGCCTCGCACACTGGCCTCGCGCGCGATCTGCTTTGTATATACGCGGATGGCTTGCTCGGGAATTTGCAATCGCTGAGGCGTTGTTGTTTTTTATTGTAGAAGATGGAGTAGAGCAGGTAGTCGCGATGATTTGTTGTTTTGGAGGACTATGAATTTTAATTTTTTGTTGTAAATTTTAATTACATGTTGATTGGTTACATCGTTAGCGATATTTCTTTAAATACAGAAACTTGCACGGTACGTAATACAAAATAGTCGATCGATTTCCCCATTTCCCCGACAAATTTACACTTCCACTTGCCGACTTCCATGTACCTCCATCCCTCCTCCCCCTCCCCCCAAAAAGAAAGAACAATCAGCCCATCCCTCAAAAAAAAAGCAGACAAGCCAGGGTACACCCCGCGCCGCAAAGAAGTCGTCTTCTTTGCACTCTCTCGCACGCGTATCGCAGTAAAAAATCAGCTCCCCCCCGTCCCCTCCCCTACACTCTACACCCAACAAAGAGCTCTATGCCTGCAGTCTCTTTCTCTCTCTTGCAACATGTGGTTACCGCTCTCAACCCCCGCTCGCGCAGCCGCGCCATATACGCCCACGGGGCCTCCGTAGCAGCGCTTTTTAATGCCCACGCGAGAGACAGAAAGAATAGAGAAAAGGCCCCGGGCCCCGGGGCTCTCGTGGCACGTCTATGGGCTATATGCAGCAGCATACACACACACAGCCCTCGAGCGAGCTAGACACATCGCGATGGGAGAGGAGAGAAAAAAGAGAAGAGGAGCCTACTGCCCCGACGCCGCCGCCGCCACGCGATACTCATCTTTTATAACTCGCCCCCCGAATTTATGCCAGTGCGTGATGCGTGCCAGCTTTTTTTGCTCTCTCGGGGATATATAGAGGCACGCGCGTATATAGCCCCGGCTGCTTGCATGTTTAATGGCCGTTCGATAGCTGCTCTCTCCGGGGCGAAGATGGGGCCCCTCGCTTTTCGGGCGAAACTATTTTTAAACTGTCCGGAACAATTATCGTTGGCTGAATGTCAAATGTAGGGGGGGGGGGGGGGGCAGCGCCGCGAGCGGAGTCTTTGCGGAGGATTTTGTCGTTTTTTGAATAATAAAATTTCAAGGCGGACGATTAAGCTTGATAATTGCGAAAAATTTTTATGTCGGCTCGCCGGGGAGAAATGCGGCTGAGAGGCGAATTTTTATCGAGCTACTTTCATAATTTGTCGCAAATCAATAAAGCATTCTTCGCGCGCATAAATTAGCCATTCAAATGAGAGCCGGCGGAGCTCATACACCGGCCGTAATTATCACAATTCAAATTACATTAACACACAAAGAAAGAAAAAAAAAATCTTCCACGAAACGTCCCGAGCCGAAGGCGCGCGCATAACGAGAACTTTTTCAACAGTCATTACACAAAAGAAAATTCGCCGGTCAAACGTGGCGTGTGGTACGTGCGCGCACGTTAAATGCACAAGTCGCCTGAATTGCGGCATTATAAAAAGTCACGCGAAGCTGCGGAAAATGCGAAATCGTGAGGCGCACTGCACTCCACAGATTATCGCACTCACACACAGAGAGCGGATTGGAAAAAGAATCGTGCAGCCTGCGGGGGAGCGAGAGAGAAACTATCGAGGTGCGGGGGCGTGTAGCCCAGCGCCCGCTTTTCTCCCCATTTCGGCCGGCAAAACACATTTGTACTGTTTCCAGACAGTCCTGGAGAAAGAGCCAAGGCTCGCTCCGTGGAGGAAAATGATTTTTCAAAGGGCAGAGGAGGAGAGGGGAGAGCGAGAAAGAGAGAGCTTACGTGCAGTTTAAGAGAGCGCTTGGTACGTGACCGGTAAACGCTCTAGCTGCAGCCGTGAAATGCGTGCTTATGCGGCGTCAGGTTCAATTCTCCTCTCCTGCAGTTTCCCTTTCTCATGGCTTTTCCCGGTACGAAGCGCGCGGAAAATGCTAAATAAACATCTGCCCTGCCGCTGCGGCTACGAACAAAGTTCCGCGCGTACGTGTACACACAGAGCTCTGCGTACGCGTGCTTTTTTTCGTTCGTCAAAATCCGATTTAGAAAGCACAGTGGCGCGTGTACGTGCCTGCGTGTACACAGCGGCTGAATTTTTGCCGAGTAACGCGAGGCCGGCGAATTGTTTTCGCGCTCGCATTGCATCAGACGCGCGACATAAATCGTCGAATTTTTCGCGATTAGAATAGGCATAAGCTTTGGGCCCACGGTATATATGCAAAAACACAGAGAGCCGGAGTGCGCGTGCGCGCACGGGGGCCTTTAATTACAATCGCAAATGAGTCAGAGTAGTGAGCCGATAATCGCTCGGTGCGCGCGACATGCGCCAGTTGCGTGTCGCAAGTCTGTGTCCGCGCGCATTTTAGTCTGGGGCAATACACACAGCGTCGCGGCACTTGCGTATGTGCGCATATAGGTGTGTATAAATCCCGGGGCCGGAAATTTCAAAAGAGCCGGGCAAAAATCGAAGCCGAGCGGCGAAATCGATATGACTCTCGTGAAAGTTGCCCGCACGCGTGAATGCAGGTAAACGCGTGTGCTTCGACAATTAAAGGCGCGCGCGCGTGTGTGTATCGGTCTGTTATCGGCGATAGTGCAGCTGGCCCGCGCCGCCTACGAAATAAGGGGAAAAAGTGGATTAAATGCCGGGCGCGTTGAGAGAAAGGGAGCCCAGCGATTCGTGTTTGAGAACTGTCTGGCGGTAAGCGCGATCGATTACTATTCGGTATATACGTTTTACGCAGGAGCAAAACGAATTTATCTTGAAATTCAATGATAAATTTCTAGTGTTCGTTATTTACTTTTTCGATAACTCGGCCGCTGATAAGCGTCGGCAATTACCGCGCGCAGCTTGCAATTAAAAACTAATTTGCTCTAAAGGTTTAATCGGTGCGCGCGCGGCGTGTCGTCGATAAACTGTGCCGTTTAGGTAACTTTTGAAAAACGATTTTTCTTGCAACGATGTATAATTTAGTTTCAACAATATTAAACCATATTAATTGTAAATTTATAAGTCGTTAAAATAATACTTATAATATGTACAAACTACTCAATAACATTAATTTTTGTTCATGTAAATCGTACAATCCAAGCTGTCCAATCAACCATAAAAAGCCAATAAACGCAGGCAGCTGAGTTCTAACAACCTTCCATCCAGGCGCGCAAAAGCGCATTCTTTCACGACCTCACGCATTGATGCTGCCGCTGCCGCTTGAGCTCCGATCGCTGCTGTATCAGAGTAATACCCGGCAGTTGAGGGCCAGACTTCCTAGAACAGTGGCTCTCGCGCCGAGCAATATAGAAAGAAGAAAAAGACCGACTGTTTACAAGCCGAGGCTGGATGCATATACATGCGAGAGAGAGCTGGAGGGATCGACGGCGTAATGAGTATAATCAAAACGATTTAGCGGTAGAAAAGCAGCCGCGAGCCATGTATGAGAAATACAGCGTGCACTCGAATTTGAATTTTTAGAGCGAGCGAGCGAGCCATAATGCGAGCCGGTCACGCAGCGGCCAGGCGCCATCTGACGGCCGCCCAAATTGCTGTTATACCCGCGCTTCCTTTTTTTTCTCCGTCTCTCGCGCGCGGCATATTGCATTATCCTTGCTCCCGTCCGCTGCGGATTAATCGCCGGGGAGAGCGAATTTGAAAAGTCAAATGTCAGTGGCGCCGTGCCAAGGCTGCCTCCCCTCTATCCCCCCCACCAGGGCAGCTCGGATTTCGAAAAAGAGAGAGAGAATGGAAAGTCTGTGGACTACCCCCCGGAAATCGTCGCAGCGGCCGGGAAGGTCCTTTGATTTCGGGGAGTGGGGGAGGGGGTGAGCTAACGAAAAGACAAACTAACGAGGAGCGCGAGCTTGCGACAAAGGGCGCAAATACACTCAGGCTCTCTTTGCATGTTTGACGTTAGCCGGAATTTTCGTGCTCTTGGCTACCGGGTCCTGGGCTCTTGGTAGCTTGATTCGTTAAGTGTTGAGCAAATGCTGTAACTTTTTACTACGCCCGGGGAAGGAAGCTTTGTATTTTTGCAGCTACGTTTGCTTACGCACACTGTTTTAGCGTGATTGTATGAAAGGACTGAAATAGAACTTTGTGATATCAACTACTGTTGTTAAATAGAACATTGTGATATATTTAGGGAGTAAAATTTTAATTGGACAGGCCTAATATTTGAAAGATATAATTCGGGCCGAACCAACTGCGATTATTTATTAGCATTAAGACATATTAATTAGGACATATTTAGTTTTCCTCCTTGCTTTTTAGAAATGACTTTCACAATCATAACGATCACAACAATCGAATCTTGATCAACTAAAATCTCAGGAAAGCTAAAATCCATCCTCTCACTTTCCACTCAACCCAACCCCTCAATCCCAACCTTCATCAGCATCACACAGCGCAAAAAATCGGCAGAAGCCCTCGGCGCACCAGCCGAATCCGACACTTGCTCTGCACCTCATATACACACAGGGGCAATCCACCTGTGCCTGCGCCTACCTTGCCTCCACATCCATTCTCACAAAAGCTCACCCATGGACCAAAGGCGCAGACACAGCGAGAGTCTCTGGCGCGTCAAGTGCCTACACACCCCGTGGAATAACGAGCCTCCCTTTATACTCCCATTCTCTCGGCCCGTTTTTTCCCCATTATTCCCCCAGTCTCGCGCTCTATGGGAAAGGTGAAAATTAGGCGCAGTCTCCGCTCGCTAGCACAATGCCATCCTCCCTGCGAGAGCCTGAAAAATCGGTACGCTCGGCCACGTAATTCCATCCGGCGGACAATTGGAGAGGCTGCAGCCAGAAACGCCGGAGCTGCACAGGTATATAGCTAAGCGCGCGTGCGGCACGATTAGAGAAACAAAGAGCCTCACTGGCGGACTCACACAGCGAGCGAGATGTGGCTCTTAGATTTATGTAGCTGTAGCTGCAGAGCGCGCGAGCGCAAGGCCAGGAAAGTGCGTACTGCGCGAGTGTATACGGAGAAACCAGGCGATCTTTGTTCTCGCGCCGCGTCTCCATTTCGTTTTTACCTTTTTCGGCCCTCGCTCGCCGAGCGCGCATACCGTTATATTGCTCGCCTCCGGTTTCTAGCTTTTATTTACGCTGCTGCTGCTGCTGGTGTGTATATGTGTATACGCGCGCCCTTCGCCTAAAAAATAATCACCTCTCCATTGAACGCGGCCGTCCCTGTGGCTCCTGGCTCTCTTTTTTTTCGCGGCGCAGAGCCTAGACGCGCCTTTTTCGCTCTATTATTCCCCGGACAGTTACAAATTGTTCGGGCCCGATATATATTCGCCCGGCTCCTTAATGATTTTTTAATATTCTCCCTCGCGCCGCTCTTCATATCTCGAGATGAAGAACATATATACGAGCACGACGAGAGTAAAGTATATATACACGAGTATGTACATCTATTGTGACTCTAGGTATATACAAGCGGCGTGTCTCGTAACAGTAGCGTCAGAATTGGATCCTGTTATAAAATAGAAAGATGCGAGCCAGAGCGCGAGTTATATAGACGGGGCAGACGTAATTAGAAAAGCATCGGGAGGGAGAAAGAGAGAGAGAGAGAGAAGGCCGCTGGCGCGCCTGCAGGGAGGTCGTGGCCAGCATTTATAAGCGGAGACTCGAGCGAGAGCAAGAGAGAAAAGGATCGATGGAGGGATGCTTCTCTCTCTCTCTCTCTCTCAACCCCTTCGCGGAGCCGCTTCTCCCTCTCGGATAGCCACTCTCCTATTCAATTTTCCATTAAGGCCTACGCGACGAGGCCATTTTCGATATTGAGCGCTCCGGCTCTCTCGAATACAGTGTACAGCGGACGCGCACACGCCTCTGCATTATCTTCGCGCGCTTCCGCCGAGGCTCGCGCCTCCCGATGCAACTTTTAATCAAGATGCGCGGAAGGGGTGAGCTTGAGGTTTTTTTGATGAATTTTCGTAAGGAAATTATATGCCGCTGCCGCTGATATACGTGAGCTGAATTGGCGCGTCGATAGGACACCGAGGGGACAGGAAGATTTGCATAATTAAGCGGCGCGTATTTTATAATCAGTTGCGTAATGCTCGCGTATAGTTTGAGGATAGAGCTAGTTATTTAACTGCGATTTTGTTTCTGGCAAATTGGCTCTGTTATATGCTTATCGATTGCGCGCGGTGGCGGTCAAATTTTAATATCTGCAATGCACAAACTAATTCGAGCAATGTTTATTAACTAAAGCATTAACCGCACGATACTGCGAGAATTTAATAATCTCCCCACTATACACTCGCCGTTATTTTCCCTTGATTAATGAGCCCCGCGTTAAATCGATACCGGAACAACGACGATAAAGTTACCGAAGCATTATGGATATACGCTCATCCTTTCGATCCAGAAATAAGAGCTAATCCCCGCGCAACATTAGCGAGCCGGGCTAAGAAAAAGGCACGTTAACTCGCCTACTCGCGTGATCATATACTTATATATATACCCAGCCGACATATGGCGTATCGCTCGAGCATCACGAAAGCCATACAGCCGCGGCTTCGCTCGAGCCCTCGTTCACATAGAGAAAAGCGAATACGCGCACTTTACACCTGGACGATCCGCAAAAGCAACTTAACGGGCCCGAGGACTCGAATTAAGCCCTTTTCGCGTCGGGCAACGAGTCGCGCTCTATATACATTTCCGCCTATTAATTTCGCTAAGGCGATTGTCTACCCTCGGCTCGATTCTTTTCTTCGCTTTCTCTTTCGTGCCCCGGCAACTGCAAAGACGTAATTCGAGAGCCCCCTGTATGGATACGTGTAGATAAATAGGCGTATATGGTGGCAAAAGAGAGAGAGAGAGAGAGATGCGCACGTGCAGGCTCGAGGCGACGGGGAAACGTTTTTTCGCGAGATTAAGCAAAGGGTACTCGTGAGCTCGATATTAAGGAATAGATTGTGCACGTTCAAGATGCGAGATTCAATAATGCTTTGAACGTATTCTCGTCGTAAGTATATATGGTATATTAGCTACCGGTGTAATAAAAGAGCTATAAATTGGCGCGGGCTTGTGGCAAAATTTTTCGTGTTTCTTTAATGATTCGAAAGTCGAAAACTAACTTTTACTTCATTATTCATTATAAATAATTTAAATTACAAACAGATTAAATAATGCTTTCAATGGCTTGTAAGTTGCAACTGTGTCTCCTCGATAAATCATGCCGAGCGCCGAAGAATTCAAAAATACGATTATATGAGCGCACGCGGGCAAAATTTATTTTTCTTTACCCACCCATTTATTGCTTCATTATGGAGGATGCATTGGAATGGCGACAAATTTTTTTCTCTCTCCCGAAGCAATAATCGTAGGAGCCGTGATTTCACAAACCAGAATTTCGTATGCTAATTTCGACGGCTCATGCGTATGTTGCGGATGTGCGTGTACGCCTGTTTACGACAACAAGCAACGCTGCCCAGCGATGATTACGTATTTATTATCGAAACGTAAATTGGCTCATTAAATCGGCGCCTTTTTTACCGCTGCGCCCGGCTCCTATCGTCAACATTAAAACCAGTCGCTGCTATTTTGTATATAATATGGTTTTTCTAATCTTTGGGAATTGGAAATCCGAAAATTTCACGTAAACAATTTCGTTTTCTCGAGCTGGGTTTTTTAAAATATACGATATCTCGTCAACTGATCTATAAGAAAGTATCTTCTTTTATATCAGATCCAACGCTCGCGTCGACTTTTGAATTTTATAAGATTTTCAAACGATCACGTAAGTTCATACATCACAGTAAATCAGTCAAATACAAAATAACTGTAAATCCTCCAAATGAATTCTGTGAACGGAAAAAAAATGATTGTAATTTTGCTGAAATCAATCATTATTGCCATTACAAAACAATGCTTCCGTATAGTCTGTTAATCCGTCCAGAAAACCGTTAAAATTTTTGAATAAAAAGCAAAGGAGCACAGAGATAATGAGCGAATACACGCTATTTCAATTAAAAAAAAAGAAAGAAACGAAAAAAGAAAAAAGAGGTGTTGTTCGGCACTCATGAAAGTACTGTCGTGCCGAGTGTCTCGTATAGTGCGGTCGCACTATTAACGACGAGCCGCGCAGCCAGGTGCCTGTGTGCGTGTCCGTAGGTATGCGTGCGTGTAGAGGACGAAACGGTTTTTAAGTTATTCATGAATTCGCTTAATCGGTTTCGGTGCGCGGGGATATACAGAGAGAAGCCCGGGCCTCTCCTATATCTAGTTTTTACATTTTCGAACCGCACACTGTAATCGACGTTAATTCGTAGAAACCGTACCGGTAACGAGGACCATAAATTCTTTATTAGCCGGGAGCATTGGTTACTATTCGCTACGTCCCGACTCTCTCTCTCTCTTCTTTCCTTTTTTTCTGGTTCCGTCCCTCTCTGTCTGTCTCCGTGCACGCTTCCCTTTCTCTCAGACGCGGGCAGGTCCTGTGTGCGCGCGGATAAGCTTAATAAAAAGCGACGTGACTGTAAGGGTCATTTCACAACGGCGCCGAATCCTGAGCAACCGAGACTTTTCGAGTGGACAAAGAACAAGTGGCTAGTTTTTTGCTTGATCGGTGATGCGCACGCCGAGGAAGCGTTCGCAGACTGGCTACGTTGTGGACGCAGCCTAATAACCAGAAAACGAACTATCCCGATTTACGACGGGGCAGAGCCGCCGCCTCGGCTTACCGAATTATTTACGCGGAGCGAAGAACCAGTGTATTTAACCTTTTAAATCTTGCTCCCGCGGCTCCGGCGCGTATAATCCATAAAGCCGAAGCACACTGCACGATTTCAGTTCTCTTTTATAGATGAACGCGCGCGAGCGCACGCTTTTTATGGCTATTTCTATACGATGAATTATTTAATTTTACCTCATCTTTTTTCGGTTTGATAAAAGTTTAAGCGGCCAATTCTTGTTTAATTTCGTGCGCTGTCTTTAGGAGGCGAGAGGAGCGCGACTCGCTGCACTAAATCATGTTTCGGGATAGCGCCGAGCAAAGTCAGGTGAACATTCCATCTCGATTCAGCTCCGGCTTCTTTTTACGTCTCCTCGTGACTGCCATAAATCCTACGAAATTGTTTTCCTTTTTCGACAAATAAGCGGCAGCTTACACAACAAATGCATGCACCTCCGTATTTTAGACGGGTTATTGTTCCATGTACTATTATGTCTAATCGTGCTTTAAATACACATTCCCAAAAACGTTCGATACAAGTAAGGGTTCAAGTACAACACAGTAGGTACATACAATTAGAAGTTTCCAACAAACATCGTAGACCCCAGCAACACAATCGATGTTAATTAAATACACAAGATGATTCACCGGCTCAAAATGCAGCTCGCCTCCGCTCTCTTGATCTAACTTATCACTCCAATAGCTTTAGCAGCATTATCACTGTGCGTTCGTGCGTCTAGACTTATCTGCGCGAGCGCGGACTCACATAATCCGCGGATCGATCGGCTACTCTTGCAAAACTGCTCTTCCGCCAAACAACGCGTAATCGCCTCTCGGTCGAGCAATGGAGGCTACCGTAATTGATGATCGAGTTTTGTGCATCACATACCATTCCGCCTCGTAAATTTTTCGCACCTGAGGACGATATATCAAGCTTGAGCGTCGAAAAATCGGCGAGTCGTGATTTCCGCGTCAGATGCGCTGTTACGCACTGGATCGTTTAAACTATCGAAAGAGAAGAGCGTTTGGGTGAATACAGCTGAATGGAAGCTGTATCGGTACCATCTTAACGGGGTTCTCTCGACGCTCCGACCTATAGAGCAGAGCGACGGGCAGGCCGGTTACCACGAGGCAATAACGATTGCCTCTTCAATTTGCGAAGATGCTCGCGGCGGAGCGAAAACGTATTGCGATGAGCGATACGGAAACGAAACGGTTATCTCGGCGCTGTTTATTCGGGCCTTGTCGTATTTTTAGATCGCTTTGGGAACTTGTGTTGCTGGCTAGATTGCATTTGATTATCGTGGTGTAATTGCATAAACGTACTGGTTGTTAATTAAATTATCAACTGTTTTGAAATGTTACAGCAAGTTGTTTGCGGCAGTAAGAGGGTTAATTGGAACTGAACCTAGCCAAAACGGAATATGTTTGAATCGTGGATTGTCATAATTTTAAATTAATTTTTGTGGTGTAACATGTATAAGTACGTGATGCTGTAACAAATCTTTTAATATTTATGGTTTACTTTCTTAAAGAAAGTATAAAAAACGTAGGAGTATACAGACAGAATTTTTCCACAAAAACGACTGAACTAATCCTCGTAACTGATAGACATATCGCTATCTATCCAAAAATTACGATGCAGCTCGGTCAAAATTATTGCTTTTACAAACAAATGCTCTAGAGATTTAAACCTAGGTTTTTATCGTAACGGATGTGGTTACTAAACAGGCATACATTTTTTGGAAATAACAAGAACATAACAACACAATAACACCGCGTATTTTTAATAGTCAATAAAGATTTTTTTCGTCCAAATTTTTTTATTCAATTAATTCAGTCATGCCAACCCGAATATGAAATTGAATTTGCTCTATAACTACGATCTCACTGAGTTATTACTAATATAATTATCGTAACTTCTTAGGTCTACCTTTGAAGATAATGAATTCCAAAAATTAGATGTAGCTATAATTAAATTTTTACTCATATAATTCTGATTCAAAATTCGGACACAAAACAGATATTCCAATTATCATTGAACTGAATCTGAGATGTTAAAATATTGGTACGAACTGGTGACCTAACCTATAAACCTATGTAAAGTGTGCTTTTTGAGACTAGTCAGTAACTAAAAGAAAAATCTTATCACAATTTAAACAAAGTTTATTTCAAATTGAATTTTTATATAAAAAATTACAAAGGTTAAAAGTTTCGTATAAACGATACTCTGTTTAAAACTATAATTAAATCACTAATCCCCTAGTATTTTTTTGGTTAAGTAACAAACTTTATTGCCGAGCCAGTAATTTATTTTTCCCGGGTGGCTCTCTGACAAATTGAGCCCGCTCGATAGCGGACATCTACGCCTTGGAACTTTGAAAATGTACAATTAACGGTCTAGCCGGCGTATATAACTTGAGTGTGAGTTGCAGCGAAACAATGAGCCTGATTTCATTGTGGCGCGTGCATGCGTATCACACAGCACCGCTACAACGAGGATGTGTTGAATATTTCGAAATACTTATAAGAACAATGAACTCGTTTAGGCGAAACTTTCAAGTATACATCCTTCTTATATTCTCTCTTAGAGCGCGCTGGTCCTGGATTTATAGCTGAAATTATCGCGACCTACTTCGGGACGGGCGATATTAATCTTCGCCGATAAACTTTCACATCTGCAGCGTTACTACGATTATAAGAGCACCATAATTTCGGAGTCGTGGGGCCCGTCGACGTTGCTTAAATAAAAGCCTGCTCTGCTCTTCTGCGGCCTATAACCTCGCCTCACCTTTTAATCGAGCTTTCCGAGCATCCTTTTTATATTGAGATATACCGTCCCTCTTTCGTATAAAAAATATTAATGCTTTTTTAATTGTAATTAATAAGGACTCCTCAAAGTTCATAAATAGATAAAATGTCTTAATAAAAAAATGTATTCAGTCTAAAAGAATTAAAGCTGTTAACCTTATTGTTGAACAACTTGATCAAGACTTATACTAACGTTATATAGTAGCTTCAGAAACTCCTCAAAGCATTAATCGCATTTGCACAAACATCAGGCTTAGAAAAAAGAAAAAAATTTTTATTAAAACTTGTACGTTACATGATCTCTTAAATTTTACTCAGATGATAACTGTGCTCACAAGAATATACTTTGGAAAGCACTTTGAATCTTTGAAAAACTGGAACACTGAGCAGAAAAATTTTTTCTATTAACGAAAAAGGGAGGACGTATGAAAATTTATGCCACCTTATCTAAAGCACTATCATTAAGTTCGAGCGAGTCGCGAAAATTAATATCGCAAAATGGCCTTTTCTTGCGCCAAGTAGCGCGTTTTTTTACAGCACAAAAGCCCCGGCGCGATATAAATATGGAGCCGAGTCGACCCTATCTTCTTCTTAGGAGCATCGCTTTCCTAGAAAGCGCGACTCCTCGATCAGGGCTCACCTACATTTATACACGTAAAAAGGCCGGGGGGGCCGCAACCTACATTGTGATCCTTTTGCCAACTCTCCTGGCATTTTGATTTCTCCCTCTCACGTCTCTTCTTTTTCTTCTATCCTCTCTCTATACACGAGCGCATCCTCCGTTTTGCTTCATTTTTATACTTTATCTCTCGGGAGAGATGCTCAAGGTTTTCGAGCCGAGTCATCGTGCGCTTCTCAAAAGCGCACCAAGCGTGAGAATGAGCCATCCCGTGTTTTTTTTTTTTTACTTAGAGTATTATTCAATTCTTGTATTTTAAAATGGATAGGAGAAGTCCTTCTGAACAACAGCGTCGAAGAAAAATACACTCCCTTGCCGGAATTTACTGCTGCATTAACATTGTAATAACACGTACGTGATAATGTAAGCCAAGAATCAATTTAGTTTATTTTCCGGTACGATAATAAGATAAAATGTTATTCCTGCCTCAGATATAAATTCAAACTCAAGATTTCATTAGAAATTTTAATGAACCGGACGATATTGACCAAACATATCGGTCAGTTTTTTTCCGTCCACCTAACGGACCGGCTGTTACACTTTGCTCACGAATCCGCTCAAATATTAAATCAGATAGGATCGCGAGAATCGGCAACGTATGGATTTGCCTAATTACAGCTTCTATAGGCGCGTGTATATATGCTAACGCGACGACGGGCTTAGGCCCGCGCAGACGAAAATCCAAGAGAAATGACGGGGGCAGCGGGCAGGAGGAGGCGAATGCAAAAAGGAGCAGGAAGAAAAATAGAGAGAGAGGAGGAGGGAAAGAGTCTCGAGGGCAAGAACAAGAAGGCGCACATGAGACGCAGAGCGCCTTACGAGGCGCTTCTTGCTAGAAACGCATGAATAATGCAATGATTGGTCGAACACGATCCTTTGTTTTCGCCCATCGTTACTTTATGCCCCGCTCGCGCGCGCGCCAAATTGCGAGAGTGAGAGAGAGAGAGAGAGAGAGAGAGAAAGAAAACTATCTTATGAAAGTGACCAGTTTGACCGGCGGCGCTCCTCTCTCTCTCTCTCTCTCTCTCTCTCTCTCTCGTTCTGGGCTCCCCTACTTCTTTTCCCTCCTCCTAGTCCATGCACACTTCTCCTCTTTCTCCTTCACATCGTTCTTTTCCCCGCTCCTGCCGAGGATCGCTCTTTTTATTTTGTACTTCCTTCTTCTTTAACGTTCTAGCTTCTTCTTTATCTACTCCTCGCGCTTGAGCATTGATTTTATTTTTATTCTTTGCCTGGGCGCTTTTATTTAGCGTTACTCCGCTCTTCTCTCTCTCTCTCTCACTCTTGTATAGGCACACCATATCGTTTTCTCCGAATTCAGACCCGTTCCACTGCTCTCCGCTGCCATCTCGTCTCTTCCTTTTTTCTCTTCTTCACCATTTTGAATTCCTAATTATTTTTCTATTTATTATGCGCTATGCAATTACTTTTTTCTGCCCGGCTCCCGCTACTGCTACCTCTTCTTTCTCTCGCAAGAATAATTAATAACTATTGGCCGGTCGTATTGCTGCCGTCTTCGCTGCTCAGACATTTTTTGCTAGGCCTGATGATAGAGAGACCTTACCGAAATCGATATAATTTCCCTTTCACGGATTGCACGTTGCGCTTTGGGCTGCTCTGGTATCTGCATTTTTTCGATGATTTCAGACTCTTATGTAGAGGACTGCAGACAGCGGTAACAGGTACCTATTTCATTTTCAAATGTTTGTCGATATTTGCATAAAGTCAGTTCCACGAATGGTGCATAATACTTTTGAATCGTATATACTTTGTGCACTTTATTACCAATCATTTTCTTGCTTCATTATTTTAAAGATATAAAATGTTAATGACAAAAAATGTTTTTTCAGAAAGAACAGAGAAAGAACTTAAGGCGTCCGTCAACGGATATCTTAAGTGAGTGTCATTAATGACTGATCTGAATCTCAGCCGCCTAGCCTCATCTTTTTTTAAAACATGTCTTTTGAAAGTAGTGTGTGGAGACCTTATTAAAAGCTGAAAGATTATCTTTTCTGAATGAAGTAAAAGTATTGAACACAAATTTCTTAAGCATTTATGAATAAATTTTTTATTACCTAAAATAAATAGTTTCTGATAAGATGGTTACATTAAATATCTCCTTACTCAAAAGTGAAATTTCGAATGTTCATGAATATTCAAAAAAAAGTTTGTCGCAACACTTTCACGTAAATTATTTTCAAGACTGTACAGTTTTAAAATACGCCTCGAGTACGTAAAACAACGTTGCCAGACGTAATAAATTCATAATAATATTCGAATTCAAAATTTTAAATATCCATCGGATGTATAATGGATATACAAATATACGTGAAACGAACGATCAAGCTATGCCTAAAATTGTACTTGGCTTATGTAAAATTTTAAACTACCTCATTAACATGATTAATATACGATTCTTCATATTAAGGTCAAATCCAATTAAGTTTATTTCCACTGTTGGAATTTTGCTAATTATTCGTTACAACAAATTCACAGAACAAAAACAACTATATAATTATCAATTACAAGTCAATCAAATGAGAAAGATTCGAAAAATATTCCATATCGATCAAAATCTCCATCCTTGAATCAAGGGACTTTTTGCTCTAGTAAAAAGCCTTTAGAAATCCTGCCAGATGCAGGTATCCACGTATCACATCCAGCTCGCGTGAGGACCAGACGAAGATCGGCCGGGCATTCGCGAGCGAGAGCAAGTTCTTCGAAAAATGTTAACTGCATGTGTCATCTTGAAATCGAATACTTGCCCTATAAGAACACGGCCGAGTGTATAGGTGTACTGGGGTCTAGACATATAGACAGGAATCAGCCGAGAGCCGAGAGGATCACACGCATTTGGGGCTCACTCTCGCGCGAGTCTATATCTACATCGAGGCAATCCTCTCGCTTCAGGTGGCTCGTTGCTTCGGCTTAGCGAGCGGAGCTTAGCCGGGCACTTGTGGCGCGACGAGTTTATACTTACGCGTACCTGTTCGATTTACCTGTCTGGGAGAATTTGGAGGAAGACGAGCCGGGAGAGCTGCGCGCGGGAATGGTAATAGTGGAAAGACGAGAAAGGCACGGAGGTAGAAAATCAAAAGGCCAGCTGATAAGTAAGTCGGGAGAGATGATTTCTCTCGAAAGTACCGCTCTCGCAAGTATATATGCATGCCTGGAACGCGGCAATAATGGGAGAATTATATCTCATCCGATCCGCTGTCACGGAGCTACACGCCTGTATACACACGGGCGCACGTGAGACGCGTGGAAATAAAAAATTCCTGCGGGTACATTTGGAAATTACCCAGGCCGGGTCGAGGGAAACGTTACGTAAACGATTAATTTTTTTTCTCTTTTTTCATGCAGCCCGCGGTCCCACGTTTTTAAAAACAAAACGGGCGAATTAAACTTTCTAACGCCTCGGCGTTCCTCCGGCTTCGGTAAAGAGCAGAGCAGATAAAAGCCGAAGGGAGGAAATAAAGTGGCGCTCATGTGCGAAGTGTGTGTATACGAAAAATCCTGTTCGGCCATAAAGAGCGAATGACGCTATAAAAGGTTTCTTCTTCTTCTTCTTTCTCGCTCTTTCTCTCTGTGAAGGTATTTTTATCAAAGTTGAACTATAGAAAAGTACAAACTATAGCCAGCTCTCCTCTGAAACCACATACCTGGGCGCGAGTTGGCATACCTCGCGCCCGCTGTATATCCCCCTTTTCTCTCTTGCTTATCCATCTTTCTCTCTTAGCTTTTATACCTGGCTGGCTTCGAGGCTCGGGGCTTACGCTCTCTCTCTCGCTCACATCTATATACGCACCATTAAATAATCCCGGGCCTCGCTCATTAGGATCTTTATGAGACGAAATATTATTCAGTCCCGGCCGGCGTCCGCTCTCCTTTTTTTCTTCTCTCCTTTCCACCGATCGACCCTGACGTAGTTACTTTAAGCAGAGCAGCGCTCGCGCGCCCCCCGTCCGCGCGGCGTACACACAAAAAGAGGATAACACCCGGCCATTATTTCATAAAGAATTCAGCCCGAATCAATAAAAATTATTCCAATGAGAGCAGCAAAAAAACAAGGACGAGCCCTATGATCTATTCCGCGTGCGCTCGCGTTATATTTACGGCTGCGCGGAGCGCTTCCAGGAAGAAGACGTTCGGCTGCCGGTGTGGGGGAGGTGCCGGAGAAACTAGCGCGCAGCCCTTGACTTTGAAATAAATGGCAAAAAGAATGAGAGAGAAATAAAGCGCGAGAGCTAGACGGCTAGATATCTGCGCGGAGCAAACATACTGGAAGCCAGGCGGAGGCAGTGTCTATCGCCTATGAATTGACCAATCAGTGCGAAACATCAAAGCCCTGAATTTGCCTCTAAGCGCACTGCGTTCATGGCGACTTTCGCCCCCCCCCTCCCCCTCTCTCTTTCTATCGCCAAAGAAAATCAACTTCATTCAGCCGCTGCCTACTGGCTCAAGGTCGGCCGTGCGCAAATTCTTTTTTCTTTTTATCAGACACCTCCTTTCCTCTCCTCCTCTTCTTCTTCTTCTTCTTCTTCGCCACATCCCCACCCTCCGATCCTGCTGCTGATTCGAGCAGCTGATGCACTTTCGAGCCGTCCGCTCGGAGAGCCCGCGCGCTGCAGCGCAAATCCTCTTGCATTAATTTGTCGCGTCTGAATCGCGCGAGCTAAACGCGATACCCGCATTCTCGCTCGTTCATGAATGAGCAGTCTGTACTTTTCTAAAAGTGCGGACATTGTCAGGGCTGCAAAGAAGACGTTTTTTCAGCGAGCTACTCCTTTTGCGAATCATATGCAAACGCGGCTGCATTGTTGTTCGCGCGGCGTGTATAACTCGGTTATACATCCCCTCGGCGCATTGTCGAGCTTCAAACGCATAATGAACTTCGCTCCGCTCGTGAGCGCGCGTATTGTCATTGAAGCTCGCTGTACTGGCCCTCGCGCCAGTATTCAGTCCTTTCTTTCTCTCTATTACCTGCTCTAAAAGCGAGTGCGTGTGTGTATGCTCTTCGTTTCTGCCAGACGTGTGTCTGCATTGAAGGGAGGAACTTCAAAACGGTCACATCGAGCTCGAGCTCTACGTTTTAGCCAATTTATATGTGCTAATGTTGTTACGGGCTTGAAAAATCATTATGAAAGGGTTGTTTACATTTCGTTTTAACGGAGTGTGCTGTGTGTGATGTCTGACTTCATCGGGTAGGACGGAGAAGTTATCGCGTTTTGTTTGAAGTTAAATATGAGAAGGTTCCTCATTTATTTTTTATTGGTCGATTAGTTTTAATAAGAGTTTATTTACATATTAAACAGTTTTTCAAGCAAGCCGGCTTATTCTAATTAAACAGTTTTTTATTTTTTGGAAAATGAAAGTAACTTCAAACGGACGATTATGAAGTCAATTTATGATAAGCTATCTTTCCATAGGTCTACTAGTCGGAGAATACTGTTACAATAGTTCACTTCATATATTGTATGATAGCTTTTTTATTTGAAGTCGTCGAAATGATTAGATTATTGCCTTAATAATGATATAAATAATCTTATAGTTTTCAGAAATGTTTACAAATGACTACCATTCATTACTACAAAGTTTCCCTTCGGAATACATGATGTACACTCGTGTTATTACAACTTGTTATCATTGAATAATTTTGTTTTGTTCACACTTAACCATAACATTTCAAAATGACACAGATAAAAAATTAAACCGTACAAAAAGTAGGAAGTACATTTATCTCCTATTTATATCATATATAATAAAGATAGTTTACCAGTAGGTTAAAGTAATAAAATGAAGCAATAGGCGTTGAAAAAAATGTAAATTATACAAGCAAAAAGCAGCTAGAAAGTTCGTTCGCATTTCCCTCTCAATATCCCTATTACGCAATTATAAATTAATAATTATCCGCTAAAAAGCAAATCTCCCCACCACCTTAAAACCCAGCCTGCAAAAATCCTAAAAATATCGATTCCGCAATCGCAGCCATAGCGGCATAAAATTTCGATTTTGCCCAATGAATTCGAGACACCTCGACAAATTGCTTTCCTTTCAGCCAACCAGTGCGCGCGAAAATAAGCGCGTGTCGCGGCCGCGCGGAGCTGGAAAGTCGTGCGGCTCACAATGGAAAAACATTTATTTCCTATTTTAATCAGCAGACGAATCGAGCGAGTCGATTCTTCGATTTTACGGGCGGACGTATAGCGTAACAAAAAGCGTCTGCGTCGAACGTGTTCAAGTGTGTATGATCGAAACGAAGAGAGAGAGAGAGAGAGAGAGAGGGATGCGCGCGAGGTCGACGGGATAGAAAAACGAGGAAATAGGAAAAAGTGCGAGCGTTGCAGCGCGGACACAGGGGGGGAGGGGGTGAAATCCGAGACGCGACTTCTAGCTCTGTATATCAGCCGAGTGAGCAGGATTATTTGGCCCCGCGCGCCTCGGCAAATCCGGCTTGCTTTTCGATTCGCGCGCGGCTGGATCTGCAGGCGATTCTCGCTGTAGTCGACTGTGAGAGAGCTGTTGAGGGTACGAAAACATCGGGCTGTATTGATGGTTTTTATTGATTGTTTGTTCCGTGAATAAGCTGGGTACTCCAAGAGGCTTGGCAACGGAATATTATCTTTGATCTTTTACTTGTATTAGTTTATTATTGCTACGAACGACCTAGTTTCAAGCTTTTAGCGATTTCGAGCGACAAAATCACTTTTGCGCGAACGATCAAGTGTCGAAATTGTAAAAAAACCTCCATTTCCACATTTATTAGCTTTTATTCATATGCGCTCGTAGCGCGATTGGAGTAGCTGCGTTATCTATATTAGTAATTGATAAAGTGCAAGTGCAGTAGCACCGATAAGTATTTAGATTAGCTTTCTACATCCGAGCAGCGTCTAGCTCGGCCAGCTCTTACGAAAACAGCTTTAATACAATTCATAAAAGAAAAGTCGAAACTCTGGCGCGCGGCGGCCAAAGAAAACAGCCGGTGATTTACATTTCAAGTGAAAATTTATTCGCGCCCGCTCGAGCGCCACAAAAAAGCCCTTGATATTCTTTAAACAATGGCTCGTTAAACAATATCTCTCCCGAGCTTTCCACTCGTCGAGTACCTCGGCTACACAGACGGCTCGTTTTCGTATAATGCTCGAAACTCGGAAAGTTAGAAAGTAAATCCAGAGGTGCCTTGTAGCAGCGCGTAGGCACGGGACGCATATCCCAGGCTTAGACATTCCTTCGGCAGGGTTCGAGAAACAAAACGAGAAAAGCAACATACACAGGCCAAGACGCATACCTCCGAACGGGTAGAAAATAACGAAGCCAGCGCGCTCGCTCATCGATTTGGCCTGTACACGCAGGAGAAGAGAGGAGACGCGGGAGGCGAAGGAAAAAGAAGCGCACGAGGATGTGCAAACCCGTTTTCGCCGTTAGCAGGGAATATAGGAGCAAGAGCAGCAGCGGCAGCAGCAGCGCAGCAGCTCGGGGAGGAGAGAAAGCGAACCTCCCCCAGCAGCAGCAGCGCAAGCGGTGCGCAGCGCTCTCTCTCTCTCTCTCTATCTCCTCCCTTTTGCTCGCGCGCGCGCGAGCTTGGTAGTACTGACCTATATTCGCCGGAACCGGGTTTCGCTCTCGGCGGCGCGGCTCGAGTCCCAGTAGCCTGGAAACTCAACGCTCTCTCTCTCTCTCTCGCTCGCTCGCTCGCAGACGTACTGATGGAGAGGAGGAGGCGAATCGGCGGCGGGGGAGAGCGCGAGATTGCGGATCGTTGCGTGCTTGCATACTTCATTTTTCTTCCCCTCTCCTAAGCCCGAGCGCACGCTGCCTCTCGCTGATCATTTGAGGCCCGGCTTATCTTTGACCTGAGACGGAGCTTGGGTCTATGGCCGATGAGTTGCGTTACTGGAGATACGGACAATGCGCCGCGTGATTAGTCGGGGATTTTTTGCCCATTACCGAGTATTTAAACCTTCGGGGAGGAGTAGAGAAGCAAGTCTGACTTTGGGTGTAACGGTTTATGATTGGGTTCGATCAGGAGAGAGTCGTTTGGATGCAGGGAGGCATGTTAAGAAGGGGGAGGAGCGCGAGACCGCGAGAGACTGACAATTACCTGCTTTACGCGGCTGCGAGCCTTATGAATAAGTAAAATCCAATTTCTGAGCGCGTAGACGCGCGAAACTTGTAAATCCGCGCACTTTAAAAGCACTGAGGAAGGGCTTAGACGGTGCGATGGCTGCTTGGAATTGTTGGATAATATGAGATTTCTTTTCGCGCGTCTGAGTTATCTCTCAAGAACGAAAGTCGGAGAATGATTATGGAATATGTTGGATTTATTATTACGTCCTTCGGGCCAGTGCCATTTGAATAATCAAATTAAAACTATTGTCTGCTGTGCGTCAGAGGTTGAGTCGTCAAAACAATAATCCAGTAAATGTACATTAGCAGATTATATCCTTCATCTGAAGAATATTGGAAAAAATATTGCCGGGCATATTCTTTCATGAATATTTCATCGGAGAATGCTGTTGTACGTATTTTGAAAGACAAATTTCTTGGATACTATTTTATTTTCGAAAAATTTTCGAAATTTGAAATTTATATTAAAATCCGTACCCGAATATTATAACGATTGATATTCCCGAGTAGAATATTTTATCCTCAGTGTTAAAGGAATGACTCGAGTTGCTCGCTTCAGCCAATTTTACAAAAATATCGTGAACCAGATTTCCATATTTTTAGTACGAACATTACGTTAATAAAAAAGAAACGCTACTTTATTGAGATTCATATAAAAAGCATTACGCGCGAATTACAGCCAAAGAATCAATACCGCCACAGTTCACCGCGAGCCCATTCAACAAAGCTATTTAAAACACGGCAAATCTCAAAACACAAATACCTCTACGAATTCTCAATACCCCCGGCATCATCAGCTCGAAACCCAACGTCTCCGACTCTCGAATTAAACGACTCAATTCAATTACCCGAATATTCCATCGTGACGCAATCCTTGCCAGCGTCTAACTCGGCAAAAACAATGAAAGCAATTAAATCCCAGCGCTCATTAATGACCAAGACTAATTCGCGGAGACAAACAAAAAATGGACCGGCCTACTTTGCCACCCAACGCCTCAGCTCGTGCGAATCTCCCTCTCACGAGTGCATTATTCCTATAAATATATTTCAAGCAGGATACAGGCGGCCGCGCGGTCTCGGAGTCTTGGCCAAGTTTACCTATAACTCTGTCCATTTAGCATCGTCCACCGAAAGGATCTCGAGCGTGAAATGCGCGAGCAGCTGGTGTGAAACTTACAGTAAATCTCGAACTTCGCGGCCTCTCGTCGTCCGCAGGCCCGCCCGCTCGTGCTGCTGTACCTCTCGCGCGAGCCGCCTTTCTTGCCATTCTTCGCAATTACGTCTGTGCGCGTGTATTCTTAGCTTGTTCTTGTTTTTCGAGGGGAAAAATTTTAGCCCAGCCTTTTCCCGATGCTTTACGGCCTGACGTCTGCTTGGTTTATAAAGCTTTTGTAACCGGGGCTAATGCTGGCGCTTTTTCGAGATCGGGTCGGATAGGGTTGGGTGTAATCTGGCTTTTCTTGTAATTTGCTGAAAATAGTACGGAAGATGGCTAATTGTTAAAGTTTTGACTTAGTAATTCAATTGGAAATACGGTCTTTAATCTAGAAAGGTAAGGCTAATTGGTTAATGGATTTTAATCAGCTCATTATCAAGTGACAAATTTGAAGATAAATTGAAATAGCATGGGAAGCCTTTCCGTAAATAAACATATGTATTTCTGTATAAATATGCAGGTTGTACCGTATTGCAAATTCGGTCAATATCGGAACTTTTAGTACAGAAAAAGCTTAATCAGTGTACAAAATAGGTTTGGCATAGATCAGGCAAAAGTCTGGGTCTGAAAATCTTAGGAAAGCCTCGGAGAAATGTGAATGCAGCCTGGCTGTAGCCACTATGCCAGATTTATTTTTTGCTATTATTCAAAAATAAAATAATTTTCAAAATTAAATTTAGAGAGAAAATTTGCATATAGAATTTTGTCTCCGAAGTAGAAAATTTAGTAAGAAGCCGATAAGGTCCTTAACAGGGTATGGTGATAGTCATCGCGCTTATCATATTGGCTCTGATTATCAAGAGGAAATTTCCTGTTATACTTATATTCACAGAAACTGATAAAATATATTTATTGATTACATTTAGAGTTATTGTAATTATTTTATTAGAAAAAACTTAAGAAAATACTTAATTCCCTGTGTACGTCTAATATTCAGATTAAGTTTTGGTATGTTTTTATAAACTGAATACTCAAGTACAGTAAATGAAATAAGTAAACATACCCAATAATATAAAGTATTATTTTGACCTAATTTGACCTGTTCACTGCTTTAGTATAATACTTTGAAAGCATAAATTTGTAATATAATCATACTAAGTTTGTACGGTATTGTGTAATAACAAACATATTTGTCTGTCTATCTATTTCTAAAATATTCAAAACCACTATTTTGATCTCGTTAAAAATACTCTTTATATATTATTCATAATGTGAAATTATATATTAGCCCCAAAAATCTACTGTTATTTGAGATAAATGGTAATATATAATTCATGTCGCATATTTTTTAATAATAAGCACTTGTCAACTATAACCTATTCATAGAATATATTTTTCTGTATAGTTAAAAAGTAAACTGTTTTATTTTTGGTGTATAGCACCATTTAGTGATAAAAAACAAAAAATTAATTATGACCATAAAATATTATATTTTTAGGCCTAGCAGATAATTTCAAGTAGCTTTGAATGAGATTAAAACGATGAATTTAAATGATTTTTAGATTTTTTCATACATAATATAATAATAATAAAAATGAATTTTTCGAAAGCAATTTTGGTAAAACAGTTAAATTTTATTGCATTTTTATACTAAAAAAATATAATTTATAACATTGAGTATATTTATGTATTCTTTTTACAGCATTAAGTATTGATTTTTATATTAAAATAAATTTTAATAGAGTTACCAGACGCAGCAAATCGTTTAGAATAATTTGACGCTTAGAAAATGTGCAATGTATTTATTAATAAATTAATTATTATACGTTGCAGTTTATTTAATGAATGAATTTTATTGATTTCTATAAATAAATAAAAAATTTACTTCCGCCAATCGAGTACTGATAGGATAATCGTGGTGATCATGATCAAACCCTTATTACAACCAGCCAGCGAGTAACTTTATCTATATGAATAAAATAATAGCTTTCATTAGAATATTAGAATTTTTTAAAGTTATTTTATTTTATTGGAAAAAAATAAGTCTGGCAAAGTAACCATAGACAGAATAAATTCAGGCTTTTCCGAGACTTCTCAAAGAATTCCAGCCCCTGGAGATCAGTTTTTCTTTTACGTGGGAAACATTATTCTTTATTCCAAATAACTAACAATAAAATCACCTGTTTTGTAATTTTCATTAACAAAATCAAATTTAAACCAGAAAATGAATAAAACTCTACCGCCAATCGTCGAAAACTAGAGTAACTATCTAACCTTACGATATTCTTAGCTTTTATGATTGGCACACATCCTCATTAAATGAGTTATTTCATTATAGATTCTTTAATTCCCAGAAGGACTCATCAATTCCGCGTAAACAGGTTTCGTAATAATTATCAAGTCATTGTTATAAATGATAACAATAGCTAAAGGTTATTGAACATGTAAATCATCATTACTCGTCACTATTACACGCGTTATCGTAAAAATTAATCGTCATTGATCGCTCCGGAAAAAAAGCATTAGCTTACCAAGGCCAGAATCGGCCTCCAACATCAACAAACGCAATATTTCAGGGAAAAGTAGGAAAACATTTCACATGCGCTTGTTTTGATGAGTCGCGAGTTCCCCGGCGCATTATCGTTTCATGAATGAATCAAGTACGCTCGAGATTTCATAACCGTTATCAATCCCAGCCAGCCGTAGCCCAGCGTGAAACAACGCCTTATTCGCGCGTCCGCTCCGAGCAGCGCGCCAAACAATAGCCAATGCAACAAAGCACCCACCTGATTATTAGCGAGCGCCGAGGAGCTGGTGGTGGCGGGCTGCGCAGCCGGGCTCGGTCCTGCCCGCTCCCTCGAGTGCGGCTCGTAGTCGTAGTCGTCGTCGACGGGCGGCCTCCGGTGGTGATGGTGCCGCGTCTCCGGCCTCCTCTCCCTCGGGCCCAGCTCGCCCCGCTCGTAATCCCGCTCGTAATCACGCTCGTAATCCCGCTCGTAGTCCCGCTCACGGTCCACCAGCCTATGGTGGCCGGCGCGCTCGGCCCGCATATCCCGGGGATCCCGGTCCATGTAGTCGTCGTCCGGGTGACGGGAGCGGCCCCCGCCCCCGCCGCCCCTCGACATGGCCGGCAGTGGCGGCAGCGATAGGTCCTCCTCCTCGCTGTCGAGCAGCAGCTGCTCGACGCCGCCGCCACCACCCTGCCGGCCGGCCGACCGCGCGCCCAGATGGTGAGAGCGCCGCGGCGGCGGCGGCAGGTCACACCATCCCCCGGCCCTGTCTAGCGCGTCCTCGTCCTCGGAGAGCAGCTCGGCACCGTGGGCCAGCCGGCTCGGGGCCCTCACGAGCACCCGAGCCCCGTACGTCGGCGCATCCTGGGGCAGCTCTCCGACGCCGCGGCCGCCCCCGGCTCCCCCACCGGCGCTCCGAGGCCCCCCGTGGGGCTCCACCACATCACATCCGGCCAAGATCCCACCCGGGACCCGCACGACAGCCTCCTCCTGGTAGCGAGGCACCACTAGCAAAGCGACCACCGTGCCTGGCTCAGCTCAGCCCGAAGCCGCCGCTGCCGCCGCTCCTCTGATCTCGGGCGCCTCGGGTTCCTGGAGCCGAGCTTCCGGCTTTGCGGCTCGCGGTGCACTGCTGCTGCAGACTCCAGGGGATGACTACGAGTGCTCTATACCTGGAACGTCAGGAAATTCGTGGCTTTTGTTAGTCTGTTATATTAGTGGCTTGTGTGGATTTGGCGGCTTATCGCAATTAGCCGAAAATCTGGAGGTTATAGCAAGGTCATCAGCGATTCGAATTTATCTTTTGCAAAATTGTCGTCTTTGAGACTGGGAGTCGGTGGGCAGCGTGAATCTTTTATCATTGGTAAAATATAGATCGGAACGAAAGCCGGAACGTTAATCTGGATTACAAAACAAACACTGCGTTTTACGTAATTAATACTCGTGCATTTGAATAATCCTCGAGAGCTCATTACTCACTTTGAATTATAGCTCTGATCTTTTAATTTCTTACATTCTCTATAAAATTACTTTTTCTCGCTTTTAAATTGACCGTATTAACAAGCTTTGCTTTATCATATGGATTTCGTACACAAATTCATCAATTATTTACTGATACTTTTTGGATGTACATACATGTCCCCCAATAGCTTTTATATTATAATAAAAGATAAATATTACAATAAAGATTACTCTTATCCAGCACTGAAATTTTTTCCCATAATTTTCGTCCATACCCGATCAACAATAGCACCACATGCATTCCCCGTAAAAGCAACACATTAAATCATCTAGTAAACGCGATAGGTCTAATCTCTATGAGGAAGATAGATCTCCCAGTCAACAGGCCACGCGATCCAACATATATACTTTAAAACCCAGCAGCCTCTATCAATTAACGCAGCAGCGAGCCATTAACCCGGAGAGCCCTAGCCTCTATAATTCGCCATCATTGGACCAGCCGTAAACATAACGATACAGAAATGAACTAATCCATTTGTCGATAGGTCAGCGGGGCCTAAACGGCCGAGCGACAGCGGCGCAAAAAATTAGTCGCGTCGCCCCTCCTCAATCCGATAACGCGCCGAGATTCGGCCATTGGCTCGCCCACACACACACACACACGCCACCTTACGCAACTTTGACTCGCTCGACTCGTTTAATAATAAAACTGATATACCCCGGTACTTTTATCCATCGGCGTTCTCTCGTCGCGTCTATACAGATTCGCCTCTTTCCGCGCGCGCGCGCCTCGATTTTCATCGTTAAAAGGCCTTTGTGCGAGATCGACAGGCTCCGGCGCCCCGTCTTTTCTCGCGCTCTCGCGCGCGCCAGAGAATAGAGTATATACAGAGAGGAGAGAGAGAGCGAAACGGGTCAGTGGGCGCTCGGCCGATCGATTACCGTTAATTAAGTGAGAGATTCAAGGAGAGAGCGCCGTCGCCCGTCAGCCTGTAAACACGGCTCTCTTCCCGTTTTCCCCGGCCTAGACGTACACACAGCCCTGCATCGCCCTAATCGCGAATACTCGGCCGTAATAATAGTAACAACACGTATCCCTCGTGCCTCCTCTTGTACAAGTATATATACGTAAGATAGAAACGTCGAACTATATGGAAACGCGACTATGTACGAGCGCTCGAACGAATATCAGGGATATATGAGGAGTGTGTGTTGACGAGGATGCGCTGTCGGTATATAACATAAGCACGCACGCTCGCTTTCGTTCGCATTCATCATATATATAGGAGAGCCGAGGCAGCTATAACGAGCAGCCACACACTCGCCTCTCCTCTCATATGTGTGTATAGTGCGTGTGCGGCCAGCGCGAGCGAGCGAGCGGCAAAATCGATATATAGCCTCTCTCTTTCTCTCTATCTCGTGGCCGCGAAATCGAATATCGCCCGCTGCTGCTTCCTTCTTTTTTTTATTCCGACACGTTCCGAGCGTATCACTATATAGGTATCAGCAGGAAAGTTCGCTCAGTGTACTCCAGCTGCGAAGGCTACAGAGAGCGAGTCCAAAAATTTGGGAGCACGGGAAGTAAGGATATATGAGAGGTGGCTCGCGGAAGGAAGCAGCAGCGGCGGCAGCAGCAGCGCGCCGAGCTTTCGCGGGGGCTAGGAAGGAAGGAAACGCGTGTGCGACTCGAGTAGAGCGCGGGGGTGGCTGCGTGTATGGTATATATGCAGTGTACATGGCAATGGGGCAAGAGAGCTGGCCGTCACCAAAGAGAGAGAGAGAGAGAGAGCGAGGAGAGAGTTGAGGTTAGGTCGCATAAATGCCGCAGGCCGCGAATGTAGGGCTGTAGGTCGCGCCCGGTCGGCAGCGCGCTGCTCGAGCTCAGCTGCAACCCCCGAGCAGCAGCTCTCTCTCTCTCCCTCTCTCGTATACGCACTTTCATTATCGCGCGCATACACACACACACACAGATACATACAGCGCAGAGAGCAGCTAGCGCATATGCACTTACCCCTGATGATCCGTCTGCGCGGCTCCGCTGAGCTTGCAGGGACGATATGGCGCAGCGGCGACGGCAGCTTCCTCCTGCCGAGGAGCGTCCGGCGAACGGCGACGTCTGGAAAGAAGCACCGAGCGAGCCAGAGGAGACTGTCTAAACGGAGCGAGCGCGCCGTGTCACGAGACTGGCATATCGCTGCTGATATACTCTCGGCTTCCCTCTACTCCAGCTCTCCGCTCGGGCCCGATCCTCTATACGCACAGAGAGACACACTAGAGCTCGCGGCGACGACGAGGATTAACGGCGAAAAGGCGCGGACTTGTGTACAGTAAAATCGCTCTCGCGTCCGAGACACAGCCGCTCTCCGTCGCGCTGACACACGTTGACGTGTATACGGAGGGTGCGCAGGCAGGCGTATATCTCTCGCGGCCGAGAGAAGACAGTTGGCGTCAAGGGCGGCTTCTCGCGGCGAGGAGGGAAACGTCAAAACTGAGCCAGCAGTCGTCGGGGCGAGAGCACGCAGACTCGTCGCCGACGGCGCGCAAGCGCGCACGGGGCTCTACTCTTCCTCTCTCTCTCTCTCTCTCCCTCAGCCGCTCGTGGGGGCTGCTAGCTACATACACGGACGCCCCCTCCGGTGTATGTGCGTCATACCAGCTCCGCTGCCTGAGATAGAGAGCGAAAAGCAGAGAGAGCCGGCTATCGATTGCGCCCGCCAGAGAGAGAGAGCCCCAAAGCGCATGCGGACCTCTGTACGTGTGGATAGATAAGAGCGGAGGCTTTGCCTGTGTGTGGATCCAGAGCCGTGGCTATACGTACACAGGCGCGGGCGGCCAGACGACGACGGCGACTCCAGGCGCACGTGCTTGCGCGCCGCTCGACGGCTGAGAGTGAGAGAGAGCACGCCCAGAAAGCAGCGCACGGTGTGTGTGTGTGTGCAGCCTCTCGATTTCGCCTGCTGAGAGGTCTGAGATGAGCGATTTTGAATTTGCCGATTTTTATATATGAGGCGAGGATTTTGATTGGCTGGTTATTTTTGGTCTCGGGAGTTTTGAAGGAGCGACGAGCTTGACGGCCAGCAGAGGGCGAATTTATTTTTGCCCTCTCGAGCTGCAGGGCGTGTTGATTTCCGAAGATTGATTCGGCCAGATACGGGAGAGGACTCGGGGAGGACGTCTGAGATAAGGTGCCGAGGAGGACGGTCAATTGTTGTGGAGGATGTGGATTGGTTTGATTGAAAAGTCACGTTTTGGGGTTGGGGTGTTGAAATGAATTTTTGAGGGCTGGTTGGCTGAAGGGTTGCTTTTGATTTATAGACCATGTGATGCCAGACTATATTAGTAGTTGGATGGAACTTGGGTTTAAGAAACAGCTGATTTAGACAAAAGGTGAATTTTTTAAGATTGTTAATTGGTTTTCATAAATTGTGGCCTTCACACTAATCCTCAAATTACTTTATAGAAATTTAAATCAAGAACAAATTAACATTTTAATTTGTTTCTAACTTTACAAAACAAAACTGATTTACCAGTATTATGAAAAAATTGATTGGAGATATGTTCAGTGAAAAATGTATTTATTATAATATTCACTAAAACAACATTTAACAATAACAACAACTTAAAGATCATGTTTTTTCTCATACCTCAATGAAAGAACAAAGATGATTTGAACAATCGTTCTTAATTAATATCGGTATCATACAATTAAAAAAGTATGGAAAAAATTGCGACTTTATCAATCACTTACTTATCTATTTATTAATGAGCATTTGTCGATTAACGTACTTCATAATAAATGTAAAAACGGAAATATTACGGCTGTCATATTTAAATTTAGCTGCTATCCAGTAAAAGGTCATAAGTCGAGCTATTTTAATTTATATTACAGTTTCTTAATGTTCTTTTTATGCGTTCGCGATACTTGTAAAAGAAGCCTCCAGTATCCAACACTAGTTAAAAATAAGCTTTAAAGCTATATTAAGATTCAACTGCGATACAAAGCATTATTTACCTTTTACGTTATCCTTTAAAGTGTTCTCTATATACTCTATATTACATAAAAGGGTATATCCCCTATATTTTTAATAACTTTTAAAGAACTTTGATTTATTAAAAATTCTGAATTATTTTTTATACGTATAAAATAACTTTTTTACTCTTTATGTCAGTTAGGCTTTAAATTCCTGGAATTAAAAACTCAAATTTTTTAAATATTAATTTTTACAAACAATCAACAACATTACACATTACACTTTCAAATGAATTAATTGAATAAGCTATATAAGTTGTAGCAAATGTCTACCTTAAAAATGCAATAAGAGTAATATGAAATATTACTCTTATAACATTTAATTAAGAAAATTATATATTGTTTTAATCAAACGCTATGGCTCTTTCTAATACGAATTGTAAACTTTTTTTAATTATAATTGTAGCTACAATTTTTAAATTAATTAGTTTCATTACTATAGACATCTTTTTTAGAATAACTAATATTTCAAATACTTATTATAAATATGTAAGATATATTTATTTTTAAGTACAATATACATATATATCGTAAGGTTACCATAAAAAATAAATAAATCTTCTCTTTCATACAGAGTTCACAGACTTATCGGAAAATTTAGACAATCGTTTCCCAAGCTTTTGAAATATATTTACTGTGATTTAAATGAATACAGTTTTAATAGCTTTTATTAAACTAGTTTTAACTTGTTTTCTCCTACTCCAGCTATAAGTTTTAGTATAAAACCGTTAATTTGACGAATCATCGCTAAAAATGGACTTATTCAGTATGCTCACAAATGTTTAATACTTCTTTGTAATAGTTACTTTTGAATACATATTGCTATTACTTATATCAAATTAATAATATGAAAACCGTTAATTAAGTCCAGTGCTGATCTAGTTTTCAAACTTTTCGAATGACTCGAATGTTTTACTTACTAGTTTGCATCAAGAGAAATTATATATCTTAAAGTAATTGCTATGATAATATTTAGAAGAATAAGCTAACCGTTAGATTTCAACTTGTTTCCTCTGATTTTATCGAAAACCACAGATTTATTAATGAATATTTTCAAGTATTTTGCTCGGCTTTATTTTGAAAACAATTTATGTTTTCTCTACCTTTTGATATATTAATATTTTGTTAGCGGATAGTTTAAACCGCAAAACTAGAGTTGGTATTTCATCATGCACCTAGCGAATATGAAGGTTTAAATTTTGTGGTTCTTGAAAATATCACAAAACGATAGAGCCCGTTTAACTCGGTTTAATCTGTTATCGAAGAGATTAATTTGTGTAGAATACAACTTATTAATATGAGTATAGTTTCTAGATTTATTGTTTTAGGATTGCTGTTTTAACTATAGGTTTGGATTTAGATTACAATGCCAAAAAATTTTAAAAATAAAAAGATATTTATAGAGATTAAAACTGATTGATTTGCTCATACTGCCTATTCATTGATATTTAGTGAGATAAAAGTTGAAGTAGTGTAGAGAAAGATCAATTTAAATTTTACCTGGGTTGGGCTACAAGCAGAGTAATACTTAGCTCCTTTTAAGATTTACGCACGGTTAATCAAACACAACCCACGCTTCTAATGATACTCATTAAACTAAATTTCTGCACATGAACACATCGCGTGTTCACTTAAAATAAATAATTGTCAGAAGAAATCAGTCTTGCCAAATTTTTCGGCCTCCAGAAAAAAAAATTATTCCTTTCGCTTTTTTGTGAAAAAGAAACTTTCGTATAAATTCATAACTTTACTCAAATATTGTGTATATGAAAAATAAACACGCGAACTACAACAACGTTTAGCTCTTTGTTTCTAAAAACCTTTACATTAATCTTTTCAGACAAAACTGCTTGTTTTTATTCATTAACTGAGATAAAATTTTACAAGCACTCTTCTTCATCACGGACAGTAAGTCCTTGGGTAAATACGGAAACTTCTACGAGCTTAATAAGGTCGGGAAACGCGCACCCTCACTGTATAGATTCACAGTGTAAGAAGAAGATCTCGGTAAAAAGAACAAGTCTAAGTGGCCAAAGCAACATGAATAGTAGGAAGTATAAATTTTCAAGACTCTTGATTACTTTGTTTTAAATTCTGTTAGAATATTACTTTTTTACGCCGTTACTATGAGAATCGTTTAAATGAACATACTTACTCAATTTCGTAAAATGAAATTAAGGTAATTAAAAAAATAGTGTCAATTTAACAAATCTTAATTATTTTTTATAAATTTTTTTTTAATTTTATTTAATTTGTCTCAAAAATAATTCTGTGTTATTTTATATTATTAAAAACGAATACATTATTTATAGAATAATTTTTACAAAATATAATTTTCAACTACTAAGAAATTTTGAAACAAAACATTAATTTTCTAACAAATTAAAAATAAAAGAATAAATTAAAAATCAGAATGTACTTAATATTCTGATAAAAACAACGAAATACATTTAAATTTCGCGCCAGGGTAAAAGCACCCCTAAACCAGCATTACTGACATCTCGCGGGGGGTAAACGAACAGCTGATAATGCGGAGCATGTAGAGATCTGTAAAAGTATTTCCCACTGTGAACAACATTTTATCGCATTACACGAATCCAGCTTCTTTTACCATATGATACAAAAACAATAGCGTAACCGATAAATTTAAGAAAAAAGTAACAATCATAACTACGTATAGTTTGAGTAAGAAGTGACGCAGTGTTACATTATCTGTAAAAGGTGATAAGAAATTATAAAAGAATGAAAGTTTACGCGAGTGGTTGATGACTGAACTGACTAGCGCTGTTGTACTATATTGTTGAAGTTCTATATATAAAGTTTGATAATATTCCAAATTTACGTGTGGACAATCAGCGTCATTCAATTTGAACATTAACTCGGAATTTACCAACGGCATATTCTGTTCCAAAATTTCGAATAGCGCCAGAAACCAGCCAGAAACAAAAAATATACTCCATACATAACAGTTATGACTTGTCAATCATCTTGAACATATCCTCAAATCATAAGAAGATTCGGACAAACTATCAGGTATCCACGATAGATTTCTAAGAAATAAAGTGCCAGCGCTCCGCCACCTACCAATCCCCGAAACAATTTATTTTTACATTCAATACGACATCGCCTCGAACAATATTTACTTTCTGCATCGCAGTATACGCAAAAGCAGAACAATACGACATTCATCGCACAATTACTCTCTCGCTCTCTCGAAGCGCGCCTACCTACATACCCAGCGTGACGTCGTGTATTACAGCGACAAAAAAATAAGCGGCATAGATACCCACACACTCTCGCTTCTAAAGCAGCTCGACAGGCTCGCGCGTCGCCGAATGCATCGCGCGCGCAGAGAGAGAGCCTGGAAGGGGGGAAAAATCGCGCTCTCGCGCCAGCGGATCGACGTGTATACGTATATACCTATATATATGCGTATATATCGAAGGGGAGAAAATGGGTATGGCGCTGGCGCTGGAATTGCAAATCGCGAATACCGCAGAGAGAGAGAGAGCCGAAAGAGAATCGAAAAAAGCATAAGCGTGCAAGTCCCCTCTGGCTGGGATCCGGAAATGGCGAATTCCAAAAGCCGAATCGCCGGTATAATTTTGCAGCGCCAAAACATCCAGCGCGTGAACAAACTCCCGCCTGTATACATATATACATAGAGCCACAGTGAAGAAGCAGAAGGGTGAGAGGACAGTCGTAGTCGTCGGGGGTGGGATATATCCTACAGGAGGGGGTGAGGGTTGCGCGAGCAGAGATTGAGGAAGTAGCTGTCTCTCCCTCTCGCGCGCGCGCGCGAGCGAGTATCGAGAAAGTATCTAAACGCGCTATGCGGCGAGGGGGCGAGCGAGCGCAAGAGAGAGAGAGAGAGCGAGTTGGTATAGTCTGCACGCGAAGGAGGAGAGGAGAATCGCTACTCTGGGGAGCCGGAGGTGGGGGGCAAATAAAGCTTTGGCTGGCGCTGGGTGGGAGAGTCGCGACTGGCTGGACTTGCTCTCTGTGTTTGGGGAGGGGCGCGCGGAGAGGGAAAAGGTGCGCCAGCGCCGCCGTCGCCGCCGCCGCCGCCGCCGCCGCAGAGAGCCGCAGCTAGAGAGTCTACTCTCTCTCTCGCCTAGCAGAACGCGCGAGCCAGCAGCGAGTACGCCGAGAGCCGCTCTGCGCGCCGGTGCACGCATCTCTCTATACTCGGACGGAGACTCTCTCGCAGTACACCACCAAAACATACACATAGCTATATATACAAGCAGGACGCGAGAGAGAGAGAGGCAGAGCGGCGCAGATATACAGTAGTATTTGCCAAGCCGCTCCCCGCACACGCAGGTTCGTCCACCCCCGCAAGTGACAACAGTTGGAGGATACAACAGTGCCCGCGAGTTTTTTATTTTATATTCGTAACAAGCTGAGGTTAGGACTCAAGATTTCACGAGATTGAGAGAATTCGTATATACGTATATATCACAGAGTGCGACGCTGATGCTGACTGGGTTTTTTCACTTGTAAATGTAGAAGAGCATTTAACGGACTGTGTGCAGCCAATCGTGTGTGACTCGCGAGGTTATTTTTTAAAACCGTCGCGACTCTATGGCCGAGAGTGATTCATAAATTTTGCTCGTTTGTATTTTGACGCAGCACGAGGCGCGCGACAGTCGTATATATCTATATATACACGCCTACCCGCTGGCAAGCTGTATACACAGTGATTTTTTTTTTATTCTAAAAAGTGCACATTGCAACACACGCAAAAACGTAAACCCACACGACTCGGCCCATTCACGAACGAATACCCTCCCGCACTCGCTCATCTGGTAATGTATTACTGAACTTGCTAATTTTTATCTCTACTCTCACCGCCTCTAGTATAAGTAAGTAAGTACTTTCCAAAAATCGCGCGCAAGCCAGCCCACTCGCTGGCGCAGCTTCTTTTTCCCCACTTTCCTCTCCCTCTCTCTCAGCGCTTGATTATTAACGAGTTATTACCGCAATACTAATTAAGTTTAATCGCAAGGCCGCCGGTTCGTTAAAGTTAATTGCAAGAGCCGACCGCCGCGCGCTCGGCCCACGTCTCGTTAATTGCATCGACCTTCGTTTTATACAGACGCTCTCAAGATTGTGTTGTATAGTACTCCAGGCACGGAACGAATCTTCGCTCTCCGTGTGTACGTATCTATACATTCGCGCGGGGCGTGAAAACGCGCAGCGCGCCTTTTTGCACGAGCTTCCTTCGATTAATTCCCTCCGTTTTCTTCTCCGCCCCCGCTGCTATATGCGCGCGCTGCTCTGCCTCTGTATATACCTATCGCAACGCGAGGCTTTTCGTTTCTCTCCCTACTCTCTCCGCGACGTCTGCAATTTTCGCCGAGCTCGCTGGATTTCGGAATTGCGCCTCGCTTTTTTTTCTTCCGTAGAGTTAGGAGAACGCCGGGGAAGAGGAATTGGCGTAGATGCTTCGGGGAAGGCGCGCGGAATTTTCAGTGTTTATTTGATCGGCCGAGAGCTCGAGTGTCAACAAACGCAGCCGACTGCAATCGAATCGTGCGTATACACCTTTTCGTATTTGGTAGTGTAGTCTAATTGCCGAGATTTAGTATGTATCCGCGCTTATCTAAGCTGCTCCGTTTCGTCCAGCCGTAATATTTATCGTTAATAAATCACGCTCTCCTCTCTACTCTTACAGAATCGCGAAAAAGGCCGTCGCTAATTAGCTTCTTTATGAAATAAAAGGAAAAACCGTCCTCTCCGAATCTGGAGCGTTAGGCCTAAAGTATATTAGCATCGCTCGCTTAGTAAACATTCCGCGCACTCGCGGGGCTTCCCTTAACGAACGTCGCCCGACGTAAAAAATCATTCGGAGCGGCAAGAAAAATGAGGGAAAACAAACCGTGCGTGACGTGGAAAAAAAATCGCTACTCCACGGTCCAGCGAGGGGTAGACATATACACACAGAGAGACGCACACTGGGAGAGATACACAGCAGTAGCATCCGTGCATCCCTCGGCGCGTGTCGCGCGTGTGATCAATAAATCGAGAAGAGAGAGAGAGAAAGCATGCAGAGTGCCGCCTACACGCATGCCTCGCGCGCTCTACGAGCACACTTTTTCCTCTCGAAATTCATAGCCGCGCGCGCTCGCTGTTTCGTTAATGATACGCGCCGCTGATATTATGCATACGCCTGTACTTCCTCCTTTAAAGTCCGTGTCTCTCATGCGATACACACATATGCGCGTGTATAGGGCCTAATTAATTGGGGAGAGAGAGAGTCTTGCGCACTTACGATCTCGTTACCCGAGACTTAATTGACTCGACATCAAATTTAGATAATCTCGAAATAGACAGGCGCTGCCGCTGTCGCAGCCGCTCCGTCGAGATGTGCGCTAGCGGCGGGGGAGTGAAGGGAGGAGGGAAGCGAGAAGGAAAAAAGAGAGCAACGAACCTGCTGCTACTGCTGCGCTGTCGCTTCTCTGGCTCCTTCTGGCTGCTGCCTACTCTTTTCCCTCCCCGCCCAGAATTAATTAACCCATTAACACCGGGACAACTTCGTTTTCGAATTCGCTCTGACAGTTTCCTATATACTCTAGCCAATCTACCCACTTTTTATTAGCGCGCGGGGAAATATTTCAGAGAATTTTATTTCGTCAAGTTTTGAAGAGTGTATCTTCTTAATCTCGAAGAGGGTTCGTTTTTATCTTTTAATTAGCCGATAAGAAAAACATTAGCGAGCTTCGAGATGTTAAGATCAGACGAATACCGATCGGACGTGGAAATCGCTCGCTAATTGCAAACTAGAATCGGATTAGCACGAGTCTGAAGCGACGTTCGTTTTTCGAAAATTTTACAATAATCCGATAACCGCAGCAATCGCATCGGCTTTATAATTAGCGTGAGCTGCAATAAAATCATAAAAGCCATCTTTGTTTAACAATCAGCTCTGTAAACTCAAGTCTCGGCCGTTAATGGGTTAAACAGGACGGCAGGTAGGCCATACATATACATAAATAGTCGCGAAAAACGAGGAGAAAAATAATATAAGAAAAAAAAACATCGATTCCAACGGTAGGCGCACGCAAGAGTACACAAGTCTATTGTCGCCATGTTTGCTTCATTTGCTTATCTGCCATCGTAACTTCCCGTTCTGTGTTTTGATAAATTTGATATCGAGCTTCCTGACCGCGACAGAAAAGTGTACGCCGCGGCGCGTAGAAATATATAAAAGAAGGAGAGAGAGAGGAAAAAAAAACCGAAAGAATAAGACAGCAACGAAATAAAGCTCGCACGTGTCGCTGCTTGCGCGCGTGTGCCCGAGCTTTTAAGCTTCGGCCTTTTTTCTCCCTCTCTCCTTCTTCAACGTTGCGGGAAGAGTCCGGAGACATGTTTACGAGAAATATTCGAGGAAAATAAATTCGATTTTATATTTAAAACGGCCGCGTGTAGTTCCCGGCCGCGCCTCGGCATTACGATTGTTTTCTCCTATTTTCACTCCGCGCGCCCGTGATTGATCAAAAAAGCTCGAGAAAAAACGTATAATTTTTCTTCGCCGCCGCCCCCTTTTCTCGCGGTGCGCGCAGCCTTATTACACGAGCGGCAGAAAGACAGAGAGAGAAGAAATAAACAATGAATGTTGGCTCGTCTAGGCGCTCCTTGCGTTATTTGATCGATACGAAGCCGCTGCTGCTCCCCCTTTTTCGGCGCGCGCGCGCGTGTAGGTACAGCGAGCCCTCCGGTAATGACTTCTGTGCACGCTTCTACTCTGGCTCTGCTCGCTGGGTATACAAGCTTCGGGCCCTCGGCGCATTAGCGTTACACAGATTCGTCATGGATTGTGTGCGCGCGGCCGAGCGCCGGCCGAGAGACGCTAAAAACTAAAATTACTCGCGCCGACGAAAAGTAATACGGCTCTTTATTATTTTTTTTCCTTTCGGCTACCGCTTCTCGCTGGCTCTTTTATGTAACGCGCTCGATAATGAACGCATTGCCGTTCTTGTCGTTATTTGGAGGGGAAAAAATTAATGAAGCTTAAATTGAGTTAGTTTTTTTTTTATATATTCGAAATTTCTTTTTTTTTTCGTATTTAAATAATTAGTGAGATTTATTTGGTTACGTAAGCCGAGTAATGTTATGCTTTTAGCTTTCCGATAATTTTTGCGAATCCTTGGACGTTTCTTAATCTTGTGTAAACTTATTTATCGTAAATATTGATTTTAGAGAGAATGAAACGGCGAGCATTAAAGATGCCGATTGTTTAGTCGATAAAAAACTTTCTTTCGGCGATTTATATAATCGTTAAAATATAATTAATGGATAGGATTACGGTGCTTTCGAAAAATTTGTCCCATCAGTCATCGATCGTCAAAGTTTTCAGATAATATCGAACAATACGGCCGCAGCATTCGATGTGTTCATCGATTTATTTCTCTTATCGGTTGAAGCCTATACACAAGGCAGCTGCGAAAAATAAAACCGCGGCGTTTTTAATTCCTTATCGATCATTTGCGGTTAATTATAAACGACGTTTACGCTGAATTACTTTTGTCTGGAAGTTTTTACATAGATAACAAAAACTAAGATTATTTTTAATAATAGCCGCGATAAATAGAGCCGTAATCGTAGCAGCTTGGAAACCGTCATGCTCGTCTCTACTCATAAAAACCTAACTTTAAAACTATTTTCTCTCTCCGATTCGTTACCATTTTTCTCTTTTTTTTCAAATTTTTCATCAAACAAAAGTCGAGCCAACAACTTTTCTTCAAAAACTCCTGTACACCCCTGAAACCTGAACCGCTCAAAAATCGTTACTTTATCATCCGCGCATCATTAATCCTCCTTAATACTCAAACCGCTTTGGCAGCTTTAACAGCAACTGCGTACTCGGCAGAAAAAGAAAAGCGGTTCGCGTGCACTCGCACAATACCCAAAG
>JAPYZA010003770.1:0-14506 GCA_030522685.1 Eupelmus azureus | reverse complement strand
TTTTTTTCTCCGCGCTCGGCTTTATCGAATTCAGCCTGGCAGCCGTTTCCAAGACGAAGGGACGACGCGCCGCGGGAGAAAATCGGCGAGGCGAGGGCAATAAGCCGATCGCCCCTGCCGCCCATTAACAATCGCATTTTCCGCGCAAAGTCAGCGCACGCGCCGAGTATAAAGCGCGAAAAATGAGCGTCGCTCTGAACAATAAAAAAAAATAACACGCAGCGCGGAGCGAGCGAGAGAGCGAGAGAGGAGAGCGCCAGTAAACAGGGCTGAGATATGACGGTTATTAAACGAGGCCGGCGCACCTCCCCGTTTATCGGGGGGCGGCGCGCGATTTGCCCCTGATGCAGCACGATCCGGAGCAGTGCACGCCCGGCGGAGAGGACGGAAATTTCATAATGTTTGCCCGCGCGACCAGCGGCGACAAGCGCAACAATAATCGCTTTAGCCCCTGCAGCCTGAACGCCATCAACCCGGTGCTCAACACCAAGGCTCGCTCGCCCAAGGGCTGCTTCACCGGTGAGTATATAGCTACCATAGTGTGCACAGCGCTCGCCTTCATTCATCTCGGCAGTCTGTATATGCACTCACCTGTCTCCGAGTTGGAGGGAGGACTGGATGTGTGTGCGGTCTGCTGGAATGGCTGGGAGAGGTCCATTGTCATTCCGGAGCTTTATTTCAACAGATATTCTGTGACTGGACTTAATGCGTTGCTGCTGTTGCTGGGTTGGCTTTGCTTCGGGGGGTCGTGTTTGCTGTGAGCGCGCGCGTGAAAAGGAGGTTATTAGAAGGTGGCTTTTTTCTTTTTGTTCTTAAGGTGGGAAGGGGTGAAATACGGTTTGCTTCATTAAGAAAATGCTGGGGAGTTCATAAATTTCGGTGTTTATTAATTATGAGGGATCCTCGGGTTGCGCGCTGAGGATTTTTTCTGGATGGAAGCGTAATTTATTGGTTTAATGAAGGGGCTAGGGTAATAAATGGTGAGAAAAGTAGAGTGTGTAAACTTATGAATTTTGGTATAGCCTTTTGGATTTTGATACTTCGTAAAATTTGTATTTTTTATTGCACCATGCTTGCAAAATAGTTTCAAATGTTTTGTTTTTAAATAAAAATGAAATCGATCAAAGTTTATTGACTGAAAATTCTCCCTCTCAAAAATAGCGAATATATGGCCCTTACGCGGTAAAACTCACTATGCAATTCTACTTCGATATTTTTGCTCAATAATAAAAGTATTGGATATATTAATATTAAAGTTTACAAAGTACGGAATTATGTTTAAACGGATTTAGTACGTTACTACAGGTAAAAAAAATGTTAAATTTCAACTCCCCAATCTACCTTTTTTTATTACATATGCATGTGAAATTAACATTTGTTTAAAAGTGCTCGGATAATAATTGAGCAGTTATAAAGATATATAATATTATGAAAATTTATTTAATATTCATGTATAAATTATCGCAATAAATATACAATAAAGCTTTATTTCATTTGCCTTTATTACGAAATTGGATCGTTTGATTTAATAATTATTTGTTATCTTGAAAATCGATTAATCATTTATTTATAAAGGAGCTTTTATGAAAGAGTAAATATTTATATCAATGATGAATAGCTCATAAACTAAAAATAACAATAAATTGTCTCTTCACTCAAATAATTTTACGGTATGTTGTTTTCGCAATGATATTTTATTTATTCATATGTCCATTAAGCATTTTTCAATAATAATCATTTCTAATTAAGCCTAGTTATATAAGCATCAGTTGTAATCATTAAAAAATAATCCACGTTATTACATTGAAATATTCTCGTAGTAAATTCAAGTATTAAAACTTTTCAAATTTCAAAGAACTTAATAATTTAAAAATCACTTGCTGTTAATATCTGAATTCAAAGCGCAATAAAATTAAACTCCAAACGCAAACTCTCATACCAAAAACCTCTATTACCACTCAATCCATCCCAAAATACAACTTCACCTACCCACCTACACCCTCAAAATCCAAACAAAATCCCACCGCGCGCAGCCTCTGAAAACTCGACAATTCCACCCCTTCCTCCACCTCTTCCCTCAAAAACCGATTAAAAAAACCGACCCGACCACACGTTACGAAGCCAACCCAGCCCTCGCCACGATATATCGTTTTCAATAATCCAATGCAGCGCGTGTTTGCACCGCGCGCGCGCCTTTTCCGTCCTTGCCCGCGCGCGCGTTTCGAAATTCAGCCACAGTGCTCGACTCTCTCAGCAGCGCGAGAGTTGCCATCTTTACCTCTTGCATATACGTGCGCGCACGCGGAGAGAATCGTATTAGAACGTGACAGATGCTCGCGGGGTCTGGGGACGCGGAGGGAGGGGAAAGTCGTCGCAGAACGGAGATTCGCGTAGAGGAGAAAGAAAGAGAGAGAGAGAGGAAAATATACGACTGAGAGAGCCGAGTCAACATTTTTCAGGTGTCCTATTATTCTTTCATACTTCGCCCCCCGCCATTTTCTGCAAATTGACAAAAGAAGAGCGAGCGAGTACGTGCGGCTGTCTTGCCGTGACTTGCATTGGATTGATATAGTAAGTTCGGAGAATTTAATTAGTTTGAGAGCGGTTGTAGTGAGGGTGGTTTCAGAGCTTTTTTAGGCTGATTTTGGAATAATGAAGAATCCCGTATATTTCACGATTTGCCAAAATATCGAATAAATCTTGGGGAAAGTAGGTCGGACTGAAAATACGATCTCGCAGGGTGAGGAATAATCGAATGAAAAAATTGGATTTATTTTATTATTCTATGTTATATTGGCTTTTCTACAGTGCTTCAGAAAGTACTTAGGTTTCATTTTTGATTCATAAGCTTTAACCGCAGCTGGTTTTTCGGTAAGAGTGGCTTTTGTGAGGCGCGCATTTTACAGCAATGAGTTTGCGAAAAATATCAAGTGTATTTCAAAAAATACACTGCGCTCATCTTTTCGCCTTCATATTTCTCAACGTACATTTTCAGAGATCTTTTTTTGACAATGATAGAACTTGAACATATAATAAAGTTAGATTTGACATTAATCGTGCAAAAAATTAAGGAATAGATTGAAAATATAGATATAGATTATTTTTAAACTCTACGTTCGCAGTTGATTGCACTTATTTAATGCCTGTTTCACAAATCATATCTTTAGTTTGAATTGGAAGAAATCAATACTTTTATCGCTCAAAATGTTCGAGATGATTTTCGCGTCCTACTTCCTCGATTTTGAAATACAGTGTATATAGATTGACATTCTGGAAGACACGTACTTCCTTATCGGTGAAATCCTATCAAGCTAAAAAGACGCAGACAGCGCATTTGAATTTATAAATGATTGATTTAAATAGAAATTATTTCGAAATAAATGGTGAAGGAAATGAAGGAAAAAGACGCTTTCTCAATTTCAACAAAATCACAAAAAACGAAATAAATTTTAAAATTTGCACAGTTAAAAAAAAGCATTAACTCAAACTTTAAAAAATGAAAAACCAAACAATAAACCTCATCCCGCGCCAAGCATCTAAATTTAAAAAATTTCAACTCGGCGTAAAACTGCGAATTTCAGAGATGCCGAGAAAAACGTAAACACGCATAAATACCCGTAAGAAGCACGAGAGCGCGAGTAACCCGACCCAAATGATCATTCCAGCGCAATAAGCAAAAATTTGCTATCAACCCTTTGAAATACCCTCACCCCAAACCTCTCCTCCATTCCCAGAGATACCTTCACACACACATACATCCCACCCCAGCATCACCTCTTTCCACAGAAAATCCAAAGGCGCGCGATATAAAAGGCAGCCAGCGCGCAAAGCGAATAAAAGAGAGCTCGCTACAGAGCGTAGCTCGAAAAATCCTCCCTACAACTTCCCGCATTTCCTACCTCACCCCTCGCAGCAGCAGCAGCAGCAGTCAAGACGTTCATTATCCCCGCTCCGGTAATCCCGGGGAAGCTCGCGCTTATGACTGCTCGTTGCGCTCATTGAATCGGCGCCATGACGACTGAAATCTTGACGTTTCTCTTTCCTCTCGCAGAGCCGCAAGCCTCTCTCTGCGGCAACGGCGTCGTCGAGGAGGGCGAGGAGTGCGACTGCGGCTGGGAGGAGGACTGCCGTGACTCCTGCTGCTTCCCCCAGCGCAGGTACCCACCTGCCGAGGAGCCACCCTGTACGTTGACGCCCGGCTCCGTGTGCAGTCCCAGTCAGGTAAGCGAGATGGTTTTTATATTGTTTTTATTTTTTTTTTCTTTTTTTGGCTTTAGTTGTTGGTTTTTTTTTGGGTTTAACCTATGCTTTTTTTATTTGCTCTTTTTTTCTTCTCTGTAATAGGCAGGTTTCGCACGGGGGTTTTATGGAAAGGGAGATAGATGTAAAAGAGCGCGCGCTTGCCTCGCGTCTTTACTGCATCTATAGAAAAAGTTTTAGTGCGGTTTGGGCTTCTTTAGAATTTGCTCCCGCTGAAAGAGTTATTACCGTGATAAAAAGAGATGCTGCGCCCGCGCGCCCGCGCGAATACTTTGCGCGATAAAAGCGAGGAGCGGCACGGGAGGGCTATCTTTTCAAATTTATCCGTATACGCGTCGTAACCTAGATAGATGAATTATTCGCTGGTAGAAGCCTTTGATTCGGTGGCTTCTAATAAGATTGTTTCGTTTCTCGTTTAATTTTATTGACTCGGTACGATTTCTTTTGCTTTAGTTTTTAGATGTCGGTGGGGTTTTCGGTAGTTTAGGATAATATTGAGTTTCTAAACTGTTGGGATTGAGAAAATTTGAGGAATTATTTTTGAAGTATATTAATGTATATTTCAGTGCGCTAAACGTAACTTATTATTCATTTGACACTCATACAAGAAAATTACAATTTTAAAATTGAATTGATAATTCTTTTATTCTTTCTAGCAAATTTTTAATCATTTTTAATAATACATTAAAATTTGTCATTAGCTTAAGAATGAAACAATTCTTAGTACATGTAAAGCGGTTTTAAGATAAAACTTTACGATCTCAGAATAAAATCATTATCATAATCTTGGTAATCGCTCCTCCCTACTTAAACGTTACAATTTCCTTGGCTCTTCAGCAAAGTAAAGTTCAAGAGCCATCAATAAAATTACGTCCACTACTATTCCTCTAATTCTCTCGATTCACACTTTCAAACTCCCCAAAGCTCAAAGAGCCCGTCCAAACGACCATCATTATGTATCTCTTTGTACCTCCACCTCAGGGCCCCTGCTGCACAACGGACTGCAGGCTGCGATTTGGCGACAAGTGCCGGGACGACAACGGCTGCAGGGACGCGAGTTTTTGCGACGGCCGGGCGCCCTATTGTCCGCCCTCCATTAACAAGCCCAACAAAACCATCTGCAATCAAGAGCTCGTTTGCTTCATGGGGGTGAGTACTTCAGCCTCGGCGGGCCCCATCCTCGTTGACCTCTCGATAAAAATGCACCAGGCTATACGAGCGCACTCGAGGGCTTTGAATTATTATAATTCTACATGCACTTTACGAGCTTGCGCGCACATTGGCTTTATACACTGTTTACTCGCGCGCTGCTTGATGTAATTTTGAGAGGGCCGCTTTGTTTTCGGATGCTCAGTCGTCTTCGTGCTCGGCGTTTTTGCCGCCGCGGCGCTTGCATATTAAAAGATTGCAGTCGCCCCGGTGATAATGGGAGTTTTTGTTAATTGAAGCTATATACCTGGGAATAATGGGCTGCTTTATTTACAAGCGGAATTTACAGCCGCTGCGCTGAGCGCTCGAGAGAGGGAATTATTTATTATTTTGTTTACAGAGTGGAGATGAAGTATTTCGTTCGTTTTTCAGGCAGGAGTGGATGGTTTATGAATAAAAAGAATATGAATGGAGTAATTTTTTTTATTATGAGAATTGTATTAGCGCGAATGATATTTGATTCTACAAAAATTGAAAGGGTTCGTGGGAAGTTTTGTGTCGCTCGAATCTAATGAATTTTTCATCCACGATTCCATTGTAAAAGCAGTAATTCTTTTTGCTTTTTATTAAGGTATTTCTGTATGTATTTATCTGATTTATATGAGGGTATAAAATTTAAATATAAAATCAACTATTTCTTTACAATGGTAAAACTCAAATAAACTAATTCTTGGGTCGAGTTTGGAATCTGGATTGCGCGCTCTTTATTTATTGTAAATTTAGAATTTCGAAAAACGAGTTTTATATACTGTTTCATAGAATTAGGAAATATAGAATTTTTAACATTTCGAAAACAATTTGTATGAATGTTTAATAATTCGAACTGATATACTGAGGGACAAAAAAATATTTTAAATTGTTATTTCGTTAATTTTAACGATCTTTTTTTAGTATACTTATGATTAGATACGACAGAAAATAAGTTTCTCAAACTTAATATTTTTTTTTTTGAAAGAATTAAATTATTTTTTAATATTCTAAGTTTTTAATATCGGTAAAGCGAACATTCTAAAATTATTTAATTTCGATATTTCAAAATTGACAATATGAATTTTCTAACATGATAAAATTTTAACAGGTCTATCCTAAAATACGAATTTCCAAATTTATAACAATTATAAAAATTTCAAACCCTACTCCGACGCTCAACAATAAATCCCAAAATCTCACTCGCCGTGCATCTACCAAAAAAACATCTCCAACATCTCCGCCAAAAAACACAATAGCTTCTTGCTGCACTCAACGAACCACCCTCCCACCTGCAACCCCCAAATCACCCACTGAAAATTTCAGCTGCTATAACAGTTTAACGTTTGCTTTCTGCTTGACAGGAGTGTACCGGAAGTATTTGCCTCGCCTACGGACTTGAATCCTGCCAGTGCATCCCCGGACCCGACGATCCGCCTACCAAGGCCTGCGAGCTCTGCTGCCGACTGCCGGGGGAGAATCAGCCCTGCCTGTAAGTTCATTACCGGACCCCTCTGGGCTGCAGCGCTCAAAAACTTCATTATATTCATTATTGTTGCGCTATATACATCGGCTCCTCGGCTCGTCGTCGAAGATGCCTGGGAGCAAGTATTTTCGACGAGATTACAAAAATGAAATTTATCGGCTTTTCTACTCTGAGCCGAGCGCGCACGCCTCTAGAGTCGGCTCTAACGGGGTTAGTTGTTTTGCTCGGCCTGTAATGAGCTCTCATCGTCGGATCTTTTAGTGTCTTCGGGTTATTCGATAAAAGTTGCAATTCCGTTGCATTTGTTTTGGTATGGGGCGAATAATAAAAGGGGGAAATATAGTTAGAGTAATTTAAATGAAAAATTGATGGATTAAGATTAAAGTAAGTAATTATAAAAATATAAATTAGCTAAATAAGATTCATAGCTTCGTATGCTATTTCGAATATTTCTCTAAAACTATATAATTAGTTCAATTTTTTATCCTCTTGCATCAAAAATAAATAAATCGGTGTATCTTTTTCGTTTACGACTTCACGAAAACCTTATTCCTCGTGAAAAATGTTTAATTCGAAGAAAAAAAGCCCGCGCGTCATTCAAAAGTTATCTAAAGCCAGTAAAAGTCAAGGGGGGATGTTAGAACAGTACTTCACACGCCACAAAAAAGATAGCGCGAGAGTGGCCGCATTACCAAAAGTGCCACTAAAAACGCCACTTCAGCAGGGCCACAAGCTCTTGCCAAAAAGAGTAGACCGTGAAAAAAAAAAATTGGAGCACGATCAGGAGAAGGAGAGTACAAGACTGCACACATCAAGGACCCTTAAAAGCAAGCGAGAGCGAGAGAGAGAGAGAGAGAGAGAGACAGAGAGAGAGAGTAGATAGAGAAACTGCTCGTCAAATTGCATATCGAGAAGAGAGAGAAGAGCGCCAGGAACAAGGGGACTTATGTCAATTTAATCGAATTCCCCTGGCGAATAATACAGCGGGAGCGCATCGTTCTCTCCCTCTCTCTTCCTCTATCTCTCTCCTTCTCGGGCGCCTCACGCTGCTGCATTTCGAACGTAACTTGATTAGGGCTTACGCGGGGCCGAGAGACGAGGACGAGATATATACGGGGCCTTCCGCCTCGATTTAGAACGGGGAAAGTATTAGATTTGCTGAAAGGAGGGTCGGGAAGAAATGAAGATTTTTGAATGGGTCGGCGGAAATTAATCAAACTTGTTCGGATATTTTATCATATATATTTTAAAATAATGTATATGTTTTAATAGGATTAAAATTGAATTCTTCGTCACTTTTGAAGTGTTATTTGAAAAAGACGAGAGAATTTAATCCTTGATTAAAAAGAAAATACCGTCGGAAAAACTTGGAAGATGTAAACTCATTACTTACCTTCGCTCCAGACGAGTTTCAGTTCAAACGCGGATGTCTTCTAAAATAAATCTGCTTAATTTTTTCATCCAAAGCGAGTATTTTGCAAAACTAATTTTAAAATCTTCCCTCCAAATTGATATCCTCCAATTTTCCTTATTTCTCGAAAAATCCTCTTCACAAACGAAACTCCAACAGAACCGCGATCAAAATTTTTTTCAACCTCCACTTTCAAACTCGCCGATCGCCAAACTAAAAAACCCATAACACCCGCGCCGAGTGTAAAACAAAGTTTTATCGCCTTTCAAAATCCCGTGCTCGTTCATACACTTCCCCCGTATATATCCCCGTCTGCAAGGAGCGAGAAAGACGGAGAGAAACCGAGAGCGCAGACCGGTCGGACCGCTCGTCGAACGCGATTCCCTCGTATAATTAAATAAATTCGTAAATTCGGTTAGAGTCCGAACGTCGCGACACGAGCAAGTTTCTCCCCTCGTCCCTCCCCTTCTCCGCCTCGATTCGAGCGATTTCACCCGACGGAGACGGAAAGAAGGAAGCGAGGCGCGCGTGTTAAGCTTTCGTCCCGTCTGCGTACGCGTCTGGGCTCTGCCTCACACATACACACCCATGCATACACATTCAAGAGCCCCCGCGTTACGGATTGCTGGCGTGTCGAGTGTTTGTACTTTTATCGGATATCCGCGCGCCGAAGACATCCTCCTCCGTAGTTTGGAAAATTTTTCTCCCCGCTGAATTCAGTTAGAAAGTCGCGAGCGCACGCCCGACCGACAGCGCCGGGGAATCAATCAGCTTTTTTTTCGCGGGGGCGAAGTCTTTGCTTTATTTTCTGCGCCGGAATGTTTCGCAAAGTAATTTTGGACGATTGACCGAGCGCGCCGCTTTGTGCGAGCGGGATAAAGAGAGAGAAAGAGAGCGAGAGTAGCTGGGGCGTGGGTAACGAGCGCGCGCGCGCGGCGCGTCGAAAAAAATCCTATATGTGCTTTTTGACACCGGCCGCCCACGCCAGGGGAGAGATAGAGTCGAGTTTATTGGATTCTTTCGAGAGTGGTTTCCATTCGGAGGGAAAATTTTTTTTCGTCCGCCCGACGGTGCGCAACCCGTGAATATGCTCTGGGTATCCATGGGGATAGGCGAATTTTTCAGTTTTTTTTTATTTATTTATTTCCTTTTTGATGTGGGGGGACGTGCTGAAAGAATATTTTTCAGAACTACGTTCGCGAGGATGATTTTTTTCAGTGATTTTCAACTGTGTATTAAAACGGGTTTTGGGTTGAAAATCAGGATTATTGGAATATATATTTTTTAAACATATCCTAAGCTTTTGAGGAAATTCTTTATTTTTTTTTGAGATAAAAATTTTGCGTCTATTATCTTTGTTATTACTTTATTGATTTTTCAACGTGAAGATTACCTAAACCAAAAAATGAAAATTTTATTTTTTATGAAATAAAATAAAAATATTTACGATCACGTTGTTTTAAATAATATCTCTAAAGCTGAATAAGTCAGCAATGCACATTGATTTTTCATATTAAAACAGCGTTATCTTTACTTAATTAGAGGAATAAATCGTTTCATTAAGTCATCAACAACTGTTTCACAAGTCTTTAGACTTCTTCTCTAATTTAGCTAAAACTCAAGTTGCAAGCTCATACAAGTTTCGAACAAACGCACAAAAGATTTCGAACGTAAACAAACTTAATAATTTTCCCCAAAAGAAATCAAGCTCTCACGGACTCTCAGAAAGGTCTCTCTTACCCAACGAGCGAGCGCGCATCTCGAATGCGCGTCGTTCCGTTTTCAATCTCCTCTCCTTAAAGAAATCGCGCGCCGGTGCGCAGCTTTGTCTAATCTCACCTTTCCTCGCTTGCGAACAAAGAAAATCTCCATCTTCAAACCTCCCTCTCTCTCCCTCCTTTTCTCGCAAAAGTAATTTCTCCGGCTAAACACACGACTTACCTTACACTCACAGGCGCGCAAGCTCACATATACACACTCGCATACACATATACACTGACACCATCCTGCCGCTACTCCTTTAATTCCGCTCTCTCATGGCAAAGTAATTTCGAGGATTGGTCGAAATGCCAGCTCCTCTTCGGCGCTCCTTGAGATATTGAACAGGCGAGAGAAGGCGCGAGGTGCTGAAAGGAGTCGACCGGCTAGTCGCATAACGATCGGACGGCCTAACACCCATACATACATACCGCATTCCCCCCGATTCACCAGTTTACACGCTAACGGCACGTCTCTGTGTGTGTGTGGCTTTCGCAGCTCGTCGTTCGATTGGAATTCGCCGCCGTACGACATCCCGGACATGTTCGCCAAGCCGGGCACGCCCTGCAACGACTACAACGGCTACTGCGACGTCTTCCAGAAGTGCCGGGAGGTCGACCCCAGCGGGCCCCTGGCCACGCTCAGGAAGCTCCTGCTGTCCGACGAGAGCCTGGCCACCTTCCGCAGATGGATCTCCGAGCACTGGTACGCGGCGACCCTCATCGTCCTCGGTGCCATATCCATCCTGGTAAGTCGAATTTATCGTTAATGTAGAGCCGCGCACGAGCAGCAGGCCGCGTTTTCCAGTGTGCTCGAGGAAAATTGGCTTCGGGGCGAGGGATTCGATATGTCGACGAGAGATGAAATGATAAGTGAGCTTGCCGGGGACGTTGTTGAAGTTGGCCGCTTTCAGACGCGAGAGAAAAATTGAAGTTTGCGTTTGATTTCTGCTGAGAAATGGGAGCGTAGTCGAATGAAATTTATCCCGGCCGGGGGAGCTTAGTTGCTTTTTTACGCGGGGTGATTGATACTTTTAAAAATATGTCGTTAATTTACTTTTTCCTTTAGCTTTCGTTTTGCACCTTTAGACTGTCTACATAGTATTTCACTACTGAAAGTAATAAAATAACTCGCAGTTTACTTTGAAATTGTAAATTTTGTCTTTTTTTTTGTCAACGATAAAAGTTATAAATTGCTCGGTAACTGAAATAAATTGTCGAATTTGTACGACTGCAGTAAAGTTGGTTTAGAAATAAAACCTTTCCTGATACGATTTTTCCGAAAATTGCCAACATTTTAGTACTTATCAAATATTGAAAAGGTTTTAAATCTTTTTCGTATAAAGCTGGTTTGAAATCCTCTATTATTTACTTCTCCGTTTTCCAACAGTTACAAAGGTTTTATTTTTGGACTAAAAGTCCAATAGCAATTCGTTCCTGAGTTAACTGTAAATGATTTTTATAGAACAGGATTTTTGTTTCAAGTTAACAATACGACAACAAAAAAGGATAAAAATCTTGGAACGAAAGAAAATAGTAAGACTTTTGAAAATAGTAATAAAATTGAATTCGCAAGAAAAAGTCGTTGTACAGTATATTAAACATTTTTCAACTCGCAGAAATTATTGTTTGAAGCAAAATAAATAAGAATAATATTGTTCTTGCTCGCAGCGTCGTCTTCGCAGAAAGAAGAAGTGCGATGATGATAATAATAATTGCAATAGTAAGTTCATTCGTAAATCAACTCGAGTAGTGGAACTGAGCAAACATTAAATTCGCAGAAAGCTGCTTAGAGATGCTTAAACAAGCATTTGCCCAACTTATTATAGTCTCTCTCGCTCGTATATGTATATTCTTGCCTTCGCATACAATTTGTAATAATAATACAAGTTTCTTGAATCGTCACAAAAGGCCATTCAGAAGAAGCGCCGTAGGTTCTTGTTATACGCTAGAAAAGGCTAGTTTGTCCAACTATTGCAAAACTCGTTTCAGTGAAATATTTGTGTATGTACAAAGGAAGATTTTTCCGTAAAACGCCACTGCCTTCCGCTGCTGAATCGAGAAAAGACCGTCACATTCTAAAGAATTTGTGATTCTTGTGTGTGTCGACGTTATACCTTCTTTATTGCAAACGTGCTTTTTTTTATTTACATACTTTCTCCTAATGATTGAAAACGATGCTTATTTAATTTGATTTTAAATAGTTGTTAAATTTTAAACAGTTTGTAAGTTTAATTGTTGTAAGCTCAATTTCAGATAGTATCTTAATAACATAAATATTTCATAAATGTTGTTTTAATTACTTAATATTGCGGTCTTTGTTATGAATTTCGCTTTCAGTAAAGTTTATAAATAAGGTAATTAAGGAAATTGTATAACGTAGTAATTATCATCAAGTAGATTGCATAAAATAAGTATCTATCTTCTTTAAACTGGGTCAAACACGAGTCTAAGAAGCTACATCTTGAAGTTCTAAACTATAATTCACATAATTTGATATATCCTGAGATAATTGCAGATGATTAAAATATTCAAAATTTAACTAAAAGTATAACTACCATTGGTAGCAATTTCTTTTGCGTAATAGCATTTAATTAATAATGGCTAATGCAGAATCACTTTGATGCTCCGTGAGTTGCCATTATTTTATTTTCATATCACGTAAGATAATTTTTTATAACATCAAAAAAATCTTTCTTCGCAGAGTATAGATACGTGAACAGAACGTATTTAATTGGAAATATTTTGAAAATAAGCTTGTCAAAAAGCTCGTAATTTTGCTAAAGGTATAATCGCATTAGCGCTAGAAAGTAAAATTTACAAAAAATCTTTCCCCAATCATCATTACCAATCTCCAAAGTCACCTAAAAAATGTTTATTCTCCATAAACCCCAAATCCCTAAAAAAAATCCATCGAAAAGCATTCCAAATACACCGCGAAAGCTCCGACTATCTCGAAACTTTTCCTCCTCCCTGGCTCTCTAAAGAGCTTGCACCGCTAGCCAGAGGAGCAGTCTTTCTTCAATTTAGCGTGAAATCCCACTGATCTCCCCCTATTTCTTTTTCCCATCCCCGCGAGAAAATCCCTGAAACGTCCGCCAGGCAGGCAAGCGTCGCTCCTGCGCGCGAGCCACGACTATATAATCCGGCGCGTCGTCGTCTAATGTAAATAAACTGTAATTCGCAGGTGATCAGCGCGAAATTGTTGAGGAAAAGGCCGGGCAAGAAGCTGAAGTCGGTGACGATAATCCACAGCTCGACGACGGAGACGGTGAGGCTGCCGCCGGAGGGGGCGGAGGGCGTGACTGTGCATCCGCCGGCGGTGAGGGCGAAGCTGCCCCTCAGCAAGAAGGTGCGGGAGAAGCGCAGCCGCAGGCCCAAGCGCAAGAAGGACGCGACGGCTCATGACAAGTCGGCTAAGGTATTTAGCTACTCTCTTTCTTCGCTTTTATCCTCAATTTTCTCACCTTCTTTTTGTGCATTTGCGTGTATACCTGGGTGTTTGAGAGCTGCTTGATCTGCTTAGCCGCGTTGATTCTAATTTAGCTTTGCCGGATTGTTTTTGCGGTTCGCGAGCTTTGGAAAAAGTTAGCGCTTTGGAGATTAATGCGATGATCTACAGCGCGAGCTGGTTAGGATGTTTCCGGATATTCGCGTGTAAATCGGGTCCTTGGTTGGATTTAAGAGGGCAAATCGCGTATTAATGGGGGAAGATTGCTCTTTTCGTTCTTATCACGTTTCTTGTAGCCGATGTGTGCCGCGATTTCATGAGTTATCGATCTCATTTCGCATGCAATGTTTTCTTTAGAGGAGTAATAGCTTAAACAGATTACGGTTTTTATATGAAAAATAAACGGGATTATCCTACTACAACGCTGTCTAAGCAATAAATTTCGAATAAAAATGAATATTGTAGATTAATAAACGGAAATTTATTAAAAGTAATCGGATATCATCATAAACCACAATAAAGTATCAGATGTCCGCGCTTAACCATTTTATTTCACTACAATCTAACGACAATTCGCACCTAACAAAAATCTAAAAAAACATATATCACACCACTCGAATCCCTCCTTACTCGCAGGCAAAGCGAAAACGCGTGGCCGCTCAGACCGCGGCGACAACAGCCGAGGAGAGCTCGCGCGCCAAGCGTCAATCTGCGACAATAGCAACTGCCGACGGCAATCCAGCTGTGGCAGTCCTCGACCCGAGCAAGCAGCAGTCCTCGGCGCTCCGCCAGTTCATGAAGCGCGCCCCGGTGACGAAGGACAAGCTCGACAAGCCCAGCGCCGAGGCCGCCAAGAAAAAGTCCTTGTCGCTGCAGCAGCAGCAACAGCAGCAGCAACAGCAGCGCAAGAAGAAGGAGGTGATCGACTACTCGGCTCAGCAGGCCGAGAAGAACGAGCCAGCGGC
>JAPYZA010003769.1:0-19093 GCA_030522685.1 Eupelmus azureus | reverse complement strand
GTAATGGGGTTTGTGTATCGCCCGCGGTATTAACGGATTTTCATTGGCTTTGTTTCCTTGGAAGCGCTTGATTCAAGATTTTTTTGTAATATTTGAATAAATTTTTGCAAATTAAGTGCAGGTTTTAATTTTTCAGTTTTGTTCTCACTTTAGCATGATATTTTTGAAATAACGTTGACCTTACACCGCATACCAGTCACCACGAAACCTTCTAAAAAAAGAAATCTACCCATCAAGCGCGAACAAAGAACTGTCCACTCCAGACGCTGTCCCGCTCCCCCCGCGAAATAAAAAATTAATAAGCCCCGAAAAAATGCCTTAATTGGCGAATCCCGCGACGAGCCTCATTTTTCAATGCCTTAATTGGCGAATCCCGCGACGAGCCTCATTTTTCCCTCCGTCTTCGCAGAAAGAAAGAAGAAGCCGGCACGCGCGCGCCGCGCAGCCAGAGTCAAAAGTTCAACGCGCGATTAATCCCAGCTCGTTTATACACTCGGCGCGCGCGCGATTCCTCGAAATCTCAATCTCTCGCTGGGCTGCCTGTCTTCGCGATCCTCTTCGCTCCCCTAAAATAATTAAGCCCGGCGTTATATCTCTCGCGTCGTCGCCTCTTTCTCTCTTGCCGATTTATATGTATATGTATATACGCGCCGCTTGATTGTTCGCCTCTCGAGAAATATTCATGCATTGTTTCGCTTCGAGAGGCTCTTTTTTTATTGCGTCGCTGCTTTGATGAAGCGAGCTTCTGCGGGCTTCTTGGTTGGTTTCGGGTTTTTTGTGGAGTTAACGGTGGATTTTTGGTGGTAATTGGTTTCGTTAAGGGCACTCGGAAAGTGAAAGCTGCCGAATTTTCGTTGATTAAGAAGATTGTAAAGATTTCTTTATCGAAAGTGGGATTTAAATAAGTAACAGTGCTTTCTCGTTTAATTATTTTTTGCGCGACGAAAATACACAATCTAAATTTAGTAAAGATTCTTCAATATTTTTCAGCTTCAACTTTAATTTATTTAATACATAAGAAAATAATTTTTTCTCCTGAAACGTCCACTCAATTCAATTCTTTGAAAGCACTCGTAATACGCCCATTTTCATTTTCCAAGCAAAATTAACCAGCACAATCAGCCTCGCGCACCACCACTCACCCACCCTCCTCAAGAACAAAACAGCGCGTCGAATAATAATCGAACCTCTCCACCCCCGCGTCTGTTTTCCACTGTTATCCCCGCGATTTATTGTCACTCCTCCCAAGTATAGGCCCCGGGATTAATATGATTCTCGATTCGCTCTCCACTCCCTCACAAAAGACGCGCCGTCGCAGATCTAAGATCCAATTTCGCAATGAAAGGCGCTCAGCCATTGTGAGCGCGCGATGCCTCGCGAAGAAGCCTCCATGTACTACCGTCTCTTCTTCCCCTTTCTCCGTGCATATATATATATATATACACACTCGCTCTCTTTCTTTCTCCCGGCTCCTTTTCGCTCCCGCCGCGCTTTCAATTCTCGACTTTTCGCTCTTTCCTTTGTCAGGGAGGTGGCTTGTACAGCCGGGCCTGTGGTATTATTCTTTGGCTAATTTTTGATTTGTGAATAAATTTTATGGATTTGTACTACTGGCCGCGATGCTAGCGCGGTTGTACTGCTTGTTCGTGGAACAATGGATAGGTGGATTTTCAATTTGTGTTCGTATTATGCTCAAATTGGAGCTACACCGTTATTTTTTCCGTTAAATAATTTTCGCGCGGCAACGCGAGCTCTAACGTATTCGCGATTCAATTTTAATTTTTAATAAACAACCTTCTCGCAAACAGCGCGCAGCTGAAGCGCGTAAATTTGAAAAATATTACCAAAGGCCCATCCATTCTCCGGCTATTCAATCCCCCCGTATCCTTATCTCCATTAAAGAATCTCGTGATTCTCACCTATATTTCTTCCCGATTTTCTTCCTCCCATCCTCTCTCCCTATACAGAGCAGCGGAGAGCGCAAGATTTACAGCCGATGATCCCGGCCCCGCTAGAAAAGAGCGGAATCCCATTTCCCTGCAACCCTTCGACTACACTCGCGCACTGGAAATTAAAAGGATCGGCCCCCTCCATCCTCCTAATGCACCGCGCCGTATACATATATAACGTCCGCGCTCACAAAGAGGGCAGAGAGAAAAAAAGAGGCGAGGGACGACGAGATCGGCAGCGGAAATCTCTAGTGCTAGATGGAGGGGAAAGAAGCTCTCCTCTGCAATATAGCTTTCCCTTTCGCCCGGCCTTGATGCCGCTTAGACGTTAGCAACATTTCCTAAATGGCTCCCGCAGCGAGTCCTTACAGGAGAGTACGTGATAAATGGTAATAGCAGTGCGAACGCGCGCGAGCGCCGATAAACGCGCCTGCACGCACGGAAGAGAGTGAAAAAAGCGCGTGTATGTATGTATTCGCGTTTGTGTATAGCAGTCGCGTTTATGCGCTCGCGCGGCCTTGGAGTGTGCGGAGGGACATTTGCATGCATTCCGGGTTAAATCTCGTATGCGAGGATTTTCGCGGGGATTTTTTTTTTATTTTTATGGTTGGCGACGCTGGATTTTCATGGGAATTTCTCGCTGGCTGTTTTGAGAGCGTTGTTTTTGTTCTGAAGATGGGTGTGTGTGTGTGCGTCGTCGAGCTTTATGCAAAATATTTAGTGTAGGTTAATTTGATGTTGCGTTAGTTTTTAGCTTTGGAAATTGCGAATCGTGCGTGAAAATGTGGGTTGTGGTGCGCTAAAAAGAATATAAAAGTTTACGTTTTTGTTTATTTTGAAAATATAAAAAATAGTTGGAAACGGTATTTTAAAAACTTTTATTATAACATTAAAAATAATTACTAAAATCGAATAAATATTTGTTGATGCACTAGCTAAACAAATATTTGTTTGATTCAACTAAATATTTATTAATTTAAAAAACTTTTTTCAGTAGTTATTTACTGGTATTTAATTAACATTTACTCTATTTCTATAATTTATTTATTTCGCTAAAATTTAAACAATTTACGAGTAATCATAATTTTTCATCTAGTAGCATCCTTACATAAAACTTTAATATAATAAACGTCAATAATACAATAAACACCAAAAAAAACCATCTCACACAAAAATATCGAACGCACAAATGAACAGATCCGGTGAATGGAAAATCAAACGCTCTTCCGACCGGAAAGTGCATTTCGCCCTCGTCGCGACGGAATCTCCTGTATACACACACACAGCCGGCGAGAGAACTCCGCAAGCTGTTGCCTCTCGCGCGTCGAAAATCGGAAAAATCGAGGCAACTTATACACATAGCTCTAGAGAGAGGGAGACTCGTCGCGTATACAGCCGGAGGGCTAGAGCCTCGCCCCCCCCCCCCTCTTTTCTTTGAATGGAATCGCTCTGGAGAAATGGCGTCACACAATCGATTTACGTCACGAAATATATACACACGTAAGCGCCCACGAATTTCGCGCGCGGATCCTTGGGAGCGTCTTTTCCGAGAGGGATTATCGGGGCGAGCGAGCGCGAGAAATATCCCGATCATGAGTCGAGTATGAGCGAATATGGGCTTTTTTTGGTGCGAATGGTTTGGTGTTTTTTTTTGCGGTGAATATGGATTTGTGCGAATTTTTTTTCTGAATGGTACGTTGTTTATGTGTGCAGTTAATAAGCGAGAAGATAAAATAAAAAAGTCTGAAAGACATTTTAATGTTTGCTTAATCTTTTCACACCCGAATTGTTTCTGAATTATACAATTGGTTTTCTTGTGCTATATAACAAATATTTAATAATAAAAAAATTCAACCATTATATAATTTTTGTAGTAGATGTTTCATCTATACTCAAGTGCTACATATACGTTGTGTCTACGTCCATTAGAATAAGTATTTGATCTTAAAGATTAATTAAAAATTGCTCTTTAAATATGAAAAACACTTATTTAATATTTCACAAATTTTCAACCGCAATTGAAATAATGTTTTGAATAAAACAAAAAATGAACAAATTGAAAGCTAATAAAAATCTAGTTCTAAAAATCAGAGATGTCAGCGGCTTCATATTACTATAACTATACGAATCGCTACAAACATTCACTCACAGAACCCACACTCCCTCCTCAAATATCACACACCGCATAAAAACAACACCGTATTACAGAAACATCACACAGTAGTAACATCCCGTAAAACCAGTCCTAATAAGGCTCACCTTACCCCCGACCGCGCTCCCAGTAGTAACATTCCTCCGAATCAGACAGCGCATCCCGGGTATCTTTCACACGTCGCCTCTACCCCAGCAATACCCCAAACAAAAAATTAAATAAACGAAACTGCGCATAATTCATCTCGCGACTTTATAACAAGTCAAGCCATATATACCGTCGCGCGACAAAGTGCCAGGGTACAATGCGCGTACGGGGCCTCTTTCTCACGAAAACTCGACGGGCGAGCCTTACGGTAGCCCTTTCTCTGTCTTTCTCCGCTCGAGCAGAAGGCAAAGTGCGAGTTTCGCAACATAACGGCAGCTGCGATGCTTATCTCTTGCGATCGTCGCGAGCCGGCTCCTTCTCTGGGTCTGCGGCTACGGTTAGGAATTTAAGGGTCGGAGTGGATGGTAGGAAAATGGAAATTAATTTTAAACGTTTGGTCGACTTGTGTTTAATGAACGCGAAAGAAACGCAAAACAAAAGAATATTAAACAACTGTTATAGTACGAAAGTTGAAAGTAAAGTCAATAAAAGTTCAATTAACGGCGTTATAGCTTAAATGACTGTTCAATACTCTTTGTTGCCGTTATTAAGTTTCTATAACCGAAGCAACAAGTTGGCACTACCGTGATATCGATATCCAATAATAATCAACTCTTTTCATACACCCCGCCACCAAACTCCACACAATCCACCCACCCTCAATCACTAAAACAACACTAACCCCACCCCAAAAACCCCCTCCACCCCCAACCTTAAAAACAAAAAATCAAACTCCCCAATCGATGCCGCTATGATCCGACCACAGTGAACTAATCCAGCTCACCTCTGTTCGCAGTGCTGCGGGACGAGTTTCGCGCTGAGCCGCAGAACACGCGGGTAGCCGCGGGCGAGACGGCCGTGCTGGAGTGCGGCCCGCCGCGCGGCCACCCCGAGCCCATCCTCCAGTGGAAGAAGAACGGCCACGCCATTGACTTGGAGAGCAACAAACGGTAAGTTTCGCCGAGTGCGGCTTTGGCTGTATATATCGTGCGACAATGCAAGCGCGCTGGGTAGCTGGCTTTCGCTGCCTGCTGTGTGTATATAGTATGGGAAACTTGCGCGCTACTTCGCGACTCTTTGACTTTGCTCGAGTTGCGGTTGTAGCGTTGTTGCTGTTCTTGCTGTTGTCCTGGGCGCCTTGCTGTTGGTCTTGGAGGAGAACTGCAGGGTGTGATTTTCGACGTGAAACAATAAGAAGAGCGGGGAAGATAAAAGCAGTGACTCGATTTTAAAATTTATATGAGTGAATAAGCTTTACAAATTCGTTTTACGTTTATATAACTATATAAAAGCGAATCGTTGTAATAGAAGCACTCGGCTTTGATTTTAATAACTCGATTTCATGCCATACCAGTATGCTACTCGAGTATCAGTTTGCTTTCAAGTGTATGCAATTGCAAAGTAATTAAATATGCTTTTACAGCTTTTGTAAAATGATCGAGATCACGTCAGGAATTAAATAATGCAGAATATGTACTTTCAATGATACGTCAATGTATTTGTATAAAATCGACGCGAATCCGCCGACGCGTGATTCACTCGAAAATTAAACGTAATATTTTTACTTTTAAATTAACGGAACGAAGCTCATTAATTCACTCGAGAATCGATCATTTCGAGAGATAATTAGCATAAATCGTTTTTGATACAAACATTAAAAATAAATTATTTTTCCCTCTCCCGCTTCTAATAATTTATTAATCACTTCGGGGAGCACAATGCGCATTGAGAACGAGAACGCATGAAATAGTTGACCTGAAAATACAAATTTTCATCGCGATGATCAAATGCAGCGGTTTGATCTTTAATTAATGAATTCCGTTTAACGATCAGTCGAAAAATCGGGAACAAAACCAAATACTCGCTGAGCGCGCATAAATCACATTGATTTATAATACAAATAGCGCGCTCTAGTTTCACGATTTTCCGGCATTAATCAAACCAAAAAAATTGAACTGATCAAACTACATTAAATTAGTTTCCACGTTCATTAACCCCAGTATTCGTGCGCATCACAATAGAAATAATCTTTCAGAAATACAGCCCCGCGAAACGCTCGCATCGGTATGCAAAAGCGCTAACCCCGAAATTTGCAAATTTATCATAATAAAAAAGAATCCCAGCTCCCGCGTCCCTGAAAAAGAAATAATTTATCTTATCGCCGCGGCTAAAAAATTCCGAATACACAAAACGCTCGCAGGGGGGCATCCCCCAAAAGAAAAAAAAAAGCACCCAGCAAAGCGTGCTCCAGAGTCCTCCGGGAAATTTGTCGTAATTGTTATTCCGCGCGTCGCCGGGGAACTCGCCGTCAGGTATACACATATACATAAAACGCGAGATTCTCCGGGTGTGGGTAGAGCGAATCGGGACCAATGAAAGAATAATCCGGACTCGCGCGCGCTGCACACAAGCGGCCGTAATCTGCGCTGGCGCGCATTTGCATGAGAATGGCCGGCTAAAGGATGTCTCCCCATTATTCTTGTCGGCGCGTTATCTCGAGAGGGCCGCGAGCTAGATACGCGGGGAATACGTCTTCGTTTCGTTTCGCCGCCTCCGGCTGGATTTTTGCCGGAGTCGCGCGTGAATTTGATATTTCGCGCGCCGAAATCTCACGCTTTGCGCTTTGGATTTCGCGCTTTTTCTTTTCGAGTTTGCCGCCTTGTCTTTTGTTTGGGGCGGGGTGTTGTATCTGTGAAAAATTCCATTGCTGGGGTTATAAAGGGAATCTCGCGTTTGTTTATCTAGTTTTCGGGGCTAAAATTGCCGAGTGCGTGTGCGCGCGAGGCCAAAGGGGAAAATGATTGTATATTGAATTTCCCGGGGAAATGCGCGCTGAAATCTGAATATTTCGTTATATGTTATGAATAAAAAGCGCGCTCTGCTGTATGTTTGGATGTTTGCTGGGAGTATTGAAAAAGTTTCTATGCTGGGAAAAGAAAAGCTGCTTTTCCTCGATGCTTTTAAATTCATAAAGCTTAGATTTCATTGAGTATGAATTTCTCGTTAATTCGTTATTTCGGAATCTCGAATTTTCCTAGTACTACAAAAACTATTATATTTTCAAAAGGAAAATTATTCCGTTAAAAATAAGAAAATCCGCTTTCCCGATTGAAATGCACATCTGTAACGAGAAACTTTTCCCATTTCGAAAAGAATCCCATTAAACTCCGGAATTTAACCCAGATTTCAAATGATTCCCCCGCGCGGCACCGCAAAGGAATAAATTAAAAAAGTACACTCCTAGAAGGTACTTGCAAATTTCATCATCGGCTCTGCATAAAGCCCGCAGAAAGACGAACTCGGCCCTCTCCATATATACATGCAATAGCTCGGGTCTGAACGAGAGCTCGCGATGGAGAAACTCAAGAGAAAGAGAGAAGCGAGCTTTGAAAGACGGAAACATCCTAACCGTGGGCCGCTTCAAAGTTTCCCCTTTGTGTCGCCGGGTAAAAGCCTGTCCGTTTAATTTGCTAATAGGTTTCTTCCTCCGAGCTGGCGCTACGTAAAGTCAAGCTCTATAGGGCTGGGTTCGTTGTGTTCCACTGAATTTACTACTCCGCCGAATGGATTCCAAAGACTCGCCTTTTCAAATAATCAATGTGTTTCTAATAAGCGAGCGAGAAAAATGCCTTTCTCTCTCGAGCACTTTGCGCAACTGATAAATAAACGAGATGCAAATGTAATTATTCAATTCTAAAAATACATCCGCGCAGTGTCGCGCTCACGGCCATGAATAATGCAGCGCATATATACACTCGCCCCGCGCTTCCCATTGGAAATCCATAAATATTAACCGAGCGCGAAGGTATTAACGACCCTTAATCTAATCGCGCGCGCGGAATTTTCAAACGCCCCCCTCCCAGTATACGATATCGTCCCTTCCACGTTTTTACGACCGCGTCTCTTATACGACAATAAAAAAAAGCTACCCATTGCACGCACACACCTTTGCACCTTCAATTCGGCCGCGCGCAATTAAAGTTCGTTTCCCGCGCGAGGCTGTATACGCTTGAGCTTGCGAGCTTTCTTTTGTCTCGGCGCTGTAGCCGATCGATCAGCCTGCCGCTGAGCGCCGATAAATTAGAGCCACTAATAGAAATGAAATCCGGCCCCGGAGTTCTCTCGTTCTTTGGCGCGCGCTCAAATTAATTGATACTATAAATTAGAGGACACAATCGCGCCGAGGCTATATCGAGCTCCTGCGCGGAGCTTTCCTGTATATATAAAGGATCGGCGATTCTTCGGCAGAGCTTTTGTATGTGTGTGTACGCGGGGTTTGTAATTCCTTGGGAGACTCGAGAATTTGCATGTTCTGGGCTCGGGGGGCTTTCCGCATTTTTAGCGATATTGTCTCGGTTGGAGTAACAATGAGGACTATTGATTTCGATCGGTTCTTACTTTTATGCAGTCATTGTTCCTTACCTCGGCATTGGCTCGTTCGATAAAAATGCTGAGGTATTTGTTTCGTTTTTGTGCTGTGAGGTGGGAGCAAGTTTCTTTATTTTGGTATTTTTAATGCGAGAGTTCTATTTTTACATGATTGAGTTGCAAGAATTAAAAAGAATTTTCATTGTTATAAACGAAAAGGGCTTATCAATGTAGTGATTGAAAATAACAAGCGTATAATACTACTACATTGATTATTCAATTCGTTAAAGAGTAAAGTCAAAGAGAGCCACTTGTACATTCTGCCTTTTATTAGAGATTCAATTTTACGTCTATATCAAATCCTTTGCAAAGAATTAAAGTATAATGGTAATTCTTCGTTGCAGCATGTCACTGGTTGATGGAGGCAACCTGATGATATCCGACGTTAAGCAATCCGATCAGGGCAAATACCAATGCTTCGCTTCCAACATCGTCGGCGTCCGAGAGTCAGCCGTAGCTACACTGACCGTCAATGGTAAGTCTTATCAACCAGCTTAACAACAAACAAAAAAAACAATAATAAAAAGAATCAACAAATTCATTACAAAAAACGCATCTCAAATCCACAGTCAAACCATACTTCATGAAGACGCCGTCCAACCAGACGATCCTGATGGACCAGATCGCCGAGTTCGCCTGCAGGGTGGGCGGCGACCCGCCCCCGGAGATACTCTGGCGCAGGCACGACGGCAAAATGCCGATTGGCCGTGCCCACATCCTCGACGACAAGAGCCTGAAAATCGACACGGTCAAGCCCACCGATCAGGGCACCTACATCTGCGAGGCGGAGAACGGCGTTGGCACCATCTCCGCCAGCGCTACCCTCACTGTCCACTGTAAGTATACCCTTCTTTGCTCTCTGTAAAAAATATCTCTGAATTAACACACTTACCTGACACTTATGTACATCAACAGCTCGGCCGGTGTTCACGAACTTTCCCAAGGACGAGTCTGTGAGCCCGGGCTCGGACGTGACCTTCGCCTGCTCAGCCCGGGGCGTGCCTGCGCCTTCGATTTTCTGGACGCGGGAAGGCTCCCAGGAGCTTATGTTTCCGGGACACTCGTACCAGGAGCGCTACTCCGTTAGCGAGGATGGAAGTTTGCACATAAAACAGGTTGTACGTAAAGATGAGGGTCACTATGTCTGCAGTGCTATTAGCCAGGTTGGAGCGACCACTGCCACTGTCTTTCTTGCGGTGAGTGTTAATGATTTGATTGGGGTTGATTATGGGCAGGGGATTGTTGGGGAAGATTTTGGTTTTATTTACTACTTTTAATAAAACTGTGCATTTATTTTAGTATTTTTGATGTACCTTGTTTTCGAGTGAACGTTGTTGAAAATTTCTAAGCTCGATAAATCGTAGTTTTGGTAATTGCAGCCAGAATTTTGTTTCGGTGTATTTTCTTACTACACTGAAAAACAATATTTAACGAGTTATATAGTTTTTATCGAACAAAAAAGTTGTTAAAAAGTCAATACCGTTTCATTTAAAAGGAAAAAGTACAAATAAATTACACGAAAATAGAATTTGTTTGAAGAAAAAATATTGCATCTCGCGAATTGCATCAAGTTATCCAATAAAAATTCTGAATGTTTGCTCTTTGAAAGAAGAAAATACTGTGGTGTTTACCAAAAATGCATGTAAATTTTCTCGGTAAAACGTTAGAAGTTTGCGTTGCGTGGAAGCTCTTGTTGATCTCCGAAACGCCGAGAGTTATACGGCAAAGTAAATAAGACTGCTTGAAAATTCGTGCAATTTACATATTGAAAAAGCTCGAAACTCTGAGCATACAAGTACGACGTGCGCACGTAATTTAATATCTGTAATGAAAAACTGGAGCTCAGAAACTTTGATATTTATATTTTCATTACAAAATACGTAAAACATTCCATTTCAACAAGCAAAATCATTAAACTTTTCTCACTCATAAACGAAAAAGAAAAATCATTAAAAAAAACTAACAATCATCAACATCCTCCCACAGGTAACATCAGCCGATGAAGTCCCACCGCCGATAATCGAGCTCGGACCCGCCAACCAGACCCTGCCCCTAAAAAGCAGCGCCTCTCTACCTTGCCGAGCCGTCGGCACACCCACGCCCAAGGTCAACTGGCACAAGGACGGCCAGCTCGTCCAGCTGGGCACTCGCATAACAATGGCCAGCAACGGCACCCTCTTCATCGACGACCTGCAGAAAACCGACTCGGGCATGTACACCTGCATCGCCTCTTCGGAATCCGGCAACACCTCCTGGTCAGCCGCCCTCACCATCAGCTCTACCACGACTCTACATCGCACTCCCGACATCTCGGACTTACCCCAGAACCCCAGCAAGCCCAGAATCGTCAACACCACCAGCCACTCGGTGACCATCACCTGGAGCCCCGGCCACGAGGGGGCGAGCAAAATCATCGGCTACCACGTCGAGTACTTCAGCAGCAATCTGAACACCGGCTGGGTGATAGCAGCGAGCGGCATCACCGAGGACACCTACACGGTAAGCGAAAATCCCGATGAACTCTATGTCGCTTAAAGTAGCTCGATTGTTCGATGCGGTGCTGGCGCTTAAAAGCGCTGACCTACATCGGGCCGAGCTCATTTCTCGCGCGAGCGAGCTCATTTAACGAGAGCGGATTTAATCGTTTCCAGGTGACGGATCTCAAGCCCGATACCAACTACGTTTTCCTAGTGCGAGCGGAAAACAGTCATGGATTATCGCTGCCCGGCCCATTGTCGGACGTGGCCCACACAATGAGCGTGGATCAGCACACGGTGCCGCAGACCGAGCTCATTCGCGCGCGCGACCGCTTGAACAGCGAAATTCTCCAGCTCAGCGAAGTTATTCCTTTGAGCAGTACCAGCGTCAAAATCATTTGGGATGTGAGTATAGTCCTGACCTTTTGTTCTAAGCTCGTCACACTGAGTTTGCCGTACTTTTGCTTTTCGATGGATAGTTTAACTTTGATTCTACGTTCATTAAAGATTATTCTAAAATAGTATTTTATTGATTGCTCAAATGTAATTTTGAAATTCAATACTATATATTCTTTACGTATACAATATATTACAGTATTTAACGCGCAATTTATCTTTACAGATCCTCGGCGCACCAGACTTGGTCGACGGCCTCTACATTCGCTACCGCGAAATGTCGGACAAGCCGCCCGAGTACCAAATGGTTACAGTAATGAACGCCGGCGCGACGAGCTACGTTCTCACAAATCTGAAAAAATACACGCGCTATGAATTCTTCCTCGTGCCGTTCTACAAGACCATCGAGGGCCGCCCGAGCAACGTCAAGCTGGCCATGACCCAGGAAGACGTGCCGTCCAGCCCTCCGGAGAACGTTCACGTAGGCATGATCAACTCGACTTCTGCCTTCGTCAGGTGGTCACCGCCGCCTAAGAATCATCACAATGGACAGCTCATTGGATACAAGGTATAATTTTCTTCTGTCTTTTGATATTGAAAAATTTAATGGTTTGTAATTATGGATCGGCTTAACGATGATTTTGTAACCTTACAGATTCAAATAAAGAGCAACAGCAGCAACAAAATCCTCGGCCAGATGTCGCTGAACGCTTCGACGACTTCCGTGATCATCAACAGCCTGTCCAGCGGAGGCCTGTACACGGCTCGCGTTGCCGGTATGACCCACGCCGGTCCAGGACCCTTCTCCAACCCGACCCTGCTCAACATGGACCCTGGTCAGCTGAGCCAGCACCCGCCGCGCTCCGATCCTAACCACGGCAGCAACTCGATAGTCAAAGAGACCTGGTTCCTCGTCCTCATGGTCATGATGGTGTTCAGTGTAATAGCTGCCCTCCTCGGCGCTCTCTACATGAAGCGCCGCCAGGCGATGAGCAAGCAGCTCGGCCATCTCAACGTACCCGTCGGCACCGCCAACGACATCTGCCAGCTGAACAAGGACACCCTCTGGCTGGAGCGCGGCTGGCGTCCCACCAACACCCTTCAGAGCGCAGGTGACAAGGACTGCGAGACCAAGCTGCTCAACAATCACATGATCGCCCCGGGAATCGTGAGCATGGCCGGCTCCGAATACGCCGAGGTCAACCTCACGACCTTCTACAACACGAGGAAGCCATCGGCGCCGCCCGAGCCCTACGCCACCACGACCCTCTGCGTGGCGAACCGCAGCCCCGACTCCATGGAGACCAGCGGCCAGAAGTCCAACTCGAGCGACTCTTGCGTCAAGCCGGACTACTCCAGCCTCGAGTCGGCCCAGGAGCACAACAAGTCCACCATGTCGCCGAGCAGCGACAACGCGAGCAGCGTCTACACCGACGAGAACATGGATCGCCGAGGACCGTTCCGCACCCAGCAGCAGCAAGACTCGCAGCAGCAGCTCCAGACCCTGCCCAACTGGTGCGACATGCTGCCACCGCCGCCGGAGCATCCTCCTCCACCCGGCAACTCCCTCTCCAACCGCATGCAGCAGCAGAACGCCGCGTTCAGCCCGCACCTCGGCAAACGCAGCGTGACTCAGAACGGCCTCGACCTCGGCAGTGGCAACGGCTCGACCAGCAAGTCCCAGAGCCCGCCAACACCGCCTGTCCGGGTCGGCGGCAACAACTTCTCTTCCTCTCCGACAGCCTGGAACAACGAGCGCCAGAACAACGGCCACGACAACAGCAGCAGCGGCAGCAGCGGCCACCAGGGCAGATACACCAGCCTGCCGCCCCAGACTAACCCTCCGCCTGTACCCTCCTTCCCCACGGGCTTCAACCACTACGACGTGTACAAGGCCCAGGAGAACGAGTACGAGAGCGGCTCGCTCATCTACGGCCACCACCAGAACGGCCTGCTCTCGGGCGTCAACGACGGCTTCAACAATCAGCAGAACGGCCACGACGACGCGTTCCGACTGAACGGCGACCTCTTCCGCAACGACAGCCTCTACCAGCCCGACAACGACGAGTGGGACCGCAAGTCCTGCGACTCCAATACCCACTCGGACATGTGCTGCTCGTGCTCCGAGTCAAGCTGCCTGTATGCCGACACGATCGAGTACAACAACCAGTTCGGTCCGGCCGCGCCCATGCAGCTAAGCGCCAGCTCCTGCGCCGGTAACAGCAACAATCGCAGCTCATCGAGGACGAGAAATAACAGGAGCCCCAGGAGACGAAACAGGTCCTCCTCGCCGAGCTACAGCACCGACAGCAACTACTCCTGCATTCCCCAGAGAGCCGCAGCCTGCCCGTCGCTCAACTCTCAGGACAGGCTCAGGCATAACCGCAGCAAAGGTGAGGATTTTTCTTTAAACGCGCATCTCAATGAAAATGATAGTAAAGCAAGTCAGAACTTTTGTGTAATAACGCGTGATTCTTGATATTTCAGACAAAGTGCCTAGCTTCGCAAGATCGGACGTCTACCCGCAGCACAACTCGGCCACGAACTCGATAGGCAGCTCGGGCAGCCAGCGCTACAATAAGCTGAACAGCCTCTTCATGACCTCCAACAGCAGCACCGGCATCCCTAACGAAACGAGTCGACTCAGCGACCACCGCGACAGTTAAATTCGCTTCTCCGGCTTGTTTCAAATAGCAAGGGAAAGAACAGCGAGCCAACTTGCCACTAATCTCCTGCCGCTGAGCTCGGGAGCCGATTCGATCGAAGCTCGTTGCGATTACGGGAAAAGCGTAACGACGGAGAAATAATACTCACTGTAAATAGTTTGATTCGCCAACTCCTGCACACTCTCGTAAAGTCTGGCATGTATTGACGTAATATGTAGGGGCTTACAATTGAATCTCGCGATAGGAGAGAGGCAAACTGGAAAACTGTGACGTTCGAGCTCGATGTTCTGGACGATCAACAGAACGGAAGATCTGTATTGTGAAAAATCTCATTTTTATACGAGAGGACGAGAGGTTTCTCGCTAAGCATTTTTAGCAATACCGAAAAAGAGTCGTTGCTGTGGCTTTCGTTTGTAAATGTCGATTCTCCCGAACCGTTGTTATTGACTTGAGGAAAAATAACCGATAAAAGGTGAAAAAAAATTATGTTTTGTTTCTTAACATCACGATCGATTTTTAAATTTGAAGAAAATCGGCGTTTGATGTCACGTCGCCAAAAAAAGGATATATATTATTTTCGATATAAACGTTCCTAAATCTTTTTGAAAGGCGACACGCGGTAATCGTAAAAGCGGGAAAAGATACTTGTAAGTTTCTTCCAGAGACACATTACGCGAAATAATATAAGTAAACGACTACAGCGTTTAAGGTGTATAATCATATCAGATGATTTTTTGTAAACATTGTACAGTGACGAAAAAAATGAATATAGTCATTAGTTATTAATTGACACATCATCAAGTTATATATATATATATATATATATATATATATATATATATAGAGAGAGAGAGAGATGCGATGTAGTTAGTAAGGGAAGCTAGGGATCTTAAGTAACCGGACTATCGAGTACTAAGATTACTCACCCGTGACAGCTAAAAGTGAGAATGTGAATATTCGATTTACGGAGGTGATGCGATTTTTTTAATGCTTTAAGGTGTACGCATAATTAAATGAAAAATAAACTTAGCTATTCGAAATTGTAGAGGGGCGTACGATGACGCTCATTTTCGCTGCCATATACAATCGAGCTTCGTCGAGCGAGATGTTTTTTATTTTTCATTTTTTATTCTTTCGAGTCGATGTACAGTATAAATATAGAATAGTGTGTAATAACTGCGTCCTTCCATTGTAATTATAGTTTATACATAGCGAAAATCGTTTTTCTCGTTACGGTTTCTGTAGTCGATTTATATACAAATGATTGTTATTACTGATATTCTAATCAGACGTAAGAATTAATAATTGCGACGATGCTTTTCTTCTTTCTTTACTGGAACCGAAATGTTAACGCTTAAGTGCCGATAACCATGTTCAATAACGCCAATTTATATGGATTTTACTTTATTATTTAATTCAATTTACTATTTCATTGTTGCAAGGTTGAGAAATATAATACAATTTTTTATTAAACAAATAAGGTGCGCCGATGTTTACTCGAGCGATTAGCACAAATAATTTCTGCAATGTTTCACAACTGTACAATAAACAATGGAAAAACTAACAATAATCGAAACAGTTAAATTCACGCTGTTGTATTAAACCGTCACTAACTGTTGCGTTGACTCTGCCAGCGTAGCTGTAATATAGTTGAATTCAATATGAATGGAAAAACTATAGATAATAGGCAAATAACGTGGAAACCATTTAATCGCTCAAATTTAATGTAATTAAAAGTACGTGTATATTAGGCAAAAAATGGTGATTTCTCGGTGGTTATAATAATAAAATGTAAAACACAAAGTATATAGAACGAAAATCATTAGAAAAAAGCACAGCATATATATATTCTTGGAAAAAAAAACTTGTTTCTAAACCCTTACTGCAGACTTAACAACACTGCCAATTGAGAATCTTAAAATTATATAAGAAAGCGCAAAATTAAAGCGCACATTATCTGTTTTTAAAATAAAGTACATTTATTTTGTATACTGTAGATGCTAAAAAATCGAAATTTTTATTTACTGAACGTACTCAAAGATTACGTTTAAACAGTTTTGATTAAGAGAAAAAATATCGACTGCCTTGTATGAACAAGAAAATATAACTGTAATAAAAAATAATTTGTATGATTTGTTACAAAGTCAAAGACTTGAAATTACTCGCCATTTTTAAGTAAATCCAATAAAAATCCATCCAATAAACCCACTCGGTTAAAATTAAAATTTAAATGATTCTCGATAAACATGTTCGATGTTAAATCTCAAGTCTACTGCGAATATCAATGTGTTAAACACATAATTGTTTCATATGTGTGAAACTGACTGATTTTTCCAAACAGAATACTTTCTGTCAAGCTATACCTTTTAACTGCCCCATCCATGTAAGTTCTATTTTGAAATTCTGTTATATCGAGTTTTGATGCGCGGACAAACGGTCTAATTGAAAAGATGAAATATTTTAAATCGGAATGTATTTCATAAACAAAAAGCAGTTAATGTAGAATCATGCAAAAGATGTAAAAATTAGATTTAGGAAACTAAGGATACACAAGCTAGCCATTGTGTCGGGATGTAAGGGATAAATTGTAATGCATTATTTTTTGTATAATTTCCCATCCTGAAATGGCCGAAGCGATGGCTTGTACCAACATCGTTTTGTAAAATATACGCACGCCGTAAAATTTTCATTGTCATTGTTTTTTCCACATAAAAAAGCCTTGCATGAGTAGGTTCATGATAAATAAAAATGAGTCGCACATGCGATATCACACACACCAGAGACACTTTATATAAAAGAAATAAAAATCATGCTGCTCAAACGTGTGTACATGTAAACGAAGACACACTGTAGTAAACACACGCGCGCAGACTTACACATAATATAAATAAAATGTAAACGACATAAAAAAATATATTAGAATGCATAAATGGTATAAAAAATAAAATTAAAAAATTATCGCTGATGACCGATACGTACACGATTGATCCTACTAACGGTTAGAGAAGTATCAAATAACAATTGTGTAAATGTAAACTCGTTTTCGTAGTGTGTTCAGCCCACAAGTTTTGCTAAATGATCGTGAAAAAAATTTCTCTCCCGGCGACTCTCTACAGAGTGAGAGAGAAAGAGGAAGAGAGACATACGCTCTTGGAGTTTACTCGAAAACTTTGGACAATGGAAGTTCGGAAAGCAAGCAATTATCGAATTGCTTTTTATTCGATTACTTTGGTTATACACTCGAGCAAACGAGGAAGAATAAACAATAATTGCTGCTTTCCTCGTGGATGTTTAACGGCTTTTTACTATGTATATTCTTTCAAAGTTTTTTTTTAATATTATGACGTCATTTATAGCGAAAATCGAGAAGCGGGACAAATGATTTTTACGGTCTACTTAGAATTTAAGAGTATTTATTATTTCAGTTCTTTGTGTATTTTTTGTTTGACCTTTTCAAAATTTGACTGCGATTTATTCAGTTCAAAAATGTTATTTTCTCAAGTGTTGTATTTCTTTATTTTGATATGTACGTAAAACGGTCCTATACAATGAAAGATCTTGCTTCTCAAATATAAAACGTTATGAAAATCTCGAACAGCACTAGAAAAACGAAAAAGTCATATCAACTGATCGAAAAAGTGAAAAAAGAAAAATATAGACATAAAGCAGTGCCGAAGATAACTAATCCACCTTGATTAGACAAATTTTTGAAAGTTGCAATTCGATGTTCGAGATTTTCGCAAACTATATTTGAATAAATAATAAGGCTGAAGAATATTTTATTTAAATGCGATCCTTTTCTTTTTTTACACTTTGTAAATACTAGCGCGAGACGATAAGAGTTGAAGATGGAAAACGGGAGTTGTATGTTTTATATAGGGTATCAATTTATTTATTATCAAACAATGGGTGATCGACAATGGTGAGATGAGGAAAGTGCGATAATAACTCGTATTTGAGTTGTGAGGTATTGAAATCTACATTATAGTTTAAGAAACACAAAACACAACTGTAGATAATCCATAACAATCACTATTGTCGAGTACTACGTACGTAATATTATTGCATATTATATACCGATAATGATTAATAAAAGTAATGTTAAAAAAAATTATTGTCTGAAATATTTTCCTTATCCTTATATAATCCATATCCAATGCTTACCCTTATTTTTAGTTAAGAATTTACTTATGTAACTATTGCATTTAAAGTACTATTATAGTTTTTATACAGTATTTTCTTTAAAAAAAATGAAATATTGAGATTTTAAGCTGTTTTGAATAAATTTAGATACGATACTTAAGTATCATTCTATTATACAAGCTAGTACAAAAACATGTATTTTTCAAAGAATTAAACTATTAAACTAAGAGATATTAAATATCTACCTTTTTGCAAAATTTCAAGCAGATTAATGCAAGTTTACTTTAGTTATCGTGTTATATAAAAGACAATTTATTGAGAAAAAATGTTTTTCTTGAAAAAAAACAACTATTTAGGCTACTAGGCCGAAAATTTAACTGATCAAAGTATTAATTATGAACAATTGCCATAACTTTTTTCGAAAAATTCCAGAGCTTATTTTCCAAGACACGACCGTTCCAACAATTCATTACTGTTTTAGATATTACAAAAAACTACGTCGATTTTGCAATTACTTAGGTAAAACGATAGATAATTTTAAGCACTTTTAAAGACATAAAAACAAAATAAAAATGAATCAAAAATATCATGAAAATAACTTTCGCTTTGCCTTTCGATCATAAAACAAAAATAAACTTTTTTCTTGATACCCGGTGGAAAGTACGTTTCCATTTACAATGACAATGATAACCTAAAGCAAAGTCTCTTATTTTAATTGGTTAGCTCGAGCGTGAT
>JAPYZA010003768.1:0-16380 GCA_030522685.1 Eupelmus azureus | reverse complement strand
AAATTATGTTAAAAACTCACACAGCACAATCTAGAGCCATAGATAGTAGATAAATATTGCATTATTTGTGAAATATTTTGCAATGGTCAAAATATTGCAGCAATACTAATGCAATATATAAAACAACATGCAATGTTTGCAATATTAAAGTAATATTCAATAGAAAGATATTTTGAAAAATTCACAAATATGTTATAGTAACATTTTAGTAACAATACATCCTGATGTATCAAATATATAAGATTGCCACAATAAAATCGCAAAAATATGTTAATCGAATATACTGTAGCATAGAATGGTTTCAGTATTTTTATTTTGCGGAATAACATTAAAACGATATAGTAGTAATATTGCATTGTAAGATATTGACAAACAATATTTAACGTACATTACAGTAATGCTGTATGTAATATAGTTATTGCAATATTATGGCAACGGCAAAAAGGTAGACATTCAATGGTCTGATAACATTTGTAGAATATTGTGGCAATACCCATTAGCACTATTGCAAAAGTAGAAAAATATTCCAGCAATGTTGCAGGAATATTTTCGTGATGTATGAGATGTGAAAACATATTTTGTTCTTTTCTGCTGATAAAAACTCATAATTTTTAATTTATGATTTAATTTAATTTAATCATTCGTAACTTTTTTTTGACTGATTTAAAAATTTTAGAAAGAACAATGACAGAGTGTTGATATATTATATAATTTAATGAATATATAAATTTAAAAAAGTACATAATTTATATTAAGTTTGAGTTTAGTCTATTATAAATTTCATTTCACGACTGTAATTGTGGAACGGTTGTCATCATAAATGTGAAAAACTTACCTTATAAATCCTTTGCATTAAAAACTATTTCAGGTATAAGGTGCAAAATACGACGGACAAGTGAGAGTGAAAATAAATTCCACATATAATCATAAATGTTTACGGAATGTTCATATATTCCAAGCGGACGAGAAGTAGCCCTAAATAAATTCCGGCAATTTTTACAAGTGCATTATCTAATTCAACCAAGTGGCAATTTTCCCCGTCGTTAATTCAGCAGATTTAATCTACGCACTAAAAAAAGTCTCCCCAAGATACCATCGGCAAAATTCACCGTAAAATTTTTATCATACCCCCAACTCCTATCATCTTATTTTACCCCCCCCCCCTTCGTATCAGTCACTTTTTCCTCGCGATTATCAAAGCCGCTCTCGCTCTCGTATGCACACACACTCGCACACGCGTCTTTGCAACAGCCGGCGCGCGCGGCAGCAGTCCCAGAACCCCCTCGTACCCCCATACGAAACTGGAAGCGTCATTAAAAGCGCCGATAAAGTCGCGCCGGCCGCACTAACTCCGCGGCTTTAATGCATCCCCGCGCGCGCAAGGCCGCCTTTCAGCGAGCCGCTCAAATCGCACGCTCCGAGTTTATAATGCTCGGCCGTTCCGATTATATTTTTTTTTCTCCCTTTCCTGTTTGCGCTCGCGCTCCGACGGACGAGCTGCTAATGAGAAGCGAACGCGGCGAAAATCGCAGGCTGCTTTGGACACGGGGATTTTAGGAATGGGAATGCCAGCTTCCCGACCTTTTGGCAGCGCGGACTGTTTGTACCGATCTGCGTTTCTGGGTTTTTTTCTTGGGTATCTTTTGCTCGATTCTTATTCCTGTTTATCGAAGTTTGGATCGCGTAATTTAATTTTGGATCGCGGCTCTCGACGTGGTCTCATTAAGTCGAAAATGTTCGTGGGATATCGTATAAAGTATCGTTCCATATTTAGCGCTTTTATCAGCCTTGGCGGTCGGTGGTATTTGCGGAATTGAAAGTAATATTGAATTTATGGGTGAAAAATGCGTTTATGGTATCTTTAATTTTATTGTGCGTCAGATTCTGAGAATGCGCAATGCAATTGATTCCATTGAAATTCTTTTAGCTCTTTGAATCCATATAACAGGATTTAGAGGTTTTCGCGTTACGCTACTATATGTGAGTCGTAAAATTAGCTTTTACATGTATAATTATATCCTTTTGAAGATTAAATGCGATTCTTTTTATTTTGAAATTCATAAGCAGTTCTTTTGACTTCATTTAACTTTATTTGCGCACTTGCAATAAAGTTTCGAATTAAATCGTCTTCATAGATTTTTGATAATATAGAGATTCAAAAAATAACGTAATATTAAAATTATTTTTAATTAAATTATTATTGATCATGATTTTATATACAAAAAATTGTACAGCTAAAGACACTGAAGGGAAGACTCTTGGATTTTCCAATCTCTCTTTTACACACCAGACACAGCGATCTAAGATTGATCACCTTAAATACATAAAAACGAATGATAAATCTGCACTTTTACACCCGGAATAAAATGTACAAAATAAGACGTTACCTTGAGAAAATAACATTCCGCAAATACAAATCAACGCCCAACCTCTAAAACTCACGCATCCTACAAACTATGACAACGAAAGCATAACGAAATCCAAAAGAACCAGCCAGATCAATCCCGAGCTCCTTACGAAGAGCAAACACAGCGTCTAAGCGCGATAACAGATGGATTTGTCAGAGTTGAAAAGTACGTTTTTCGACTCCCCCCCGGCATCTGCGAACGATAGCAAAAACGCGAGCCGGGGGAAAAGAAAGAGGGGGCAGGTAATTAAGAACGGCGCAGGGAGCGAGTCACTTAATGAGGAGCGTAAAACACGGCTTCACTTTCGCATATACGCGATGCGATCGTTCCTCTCTCCCCCGACGTTACTCCAGCTCGCTAGTTCGCGCAGCGGTCTTTTTATCGCTCGCACCTCGGCTTGCGCTCGCGCTGCACTTGTCGATCGGCGCGCGCATTTCCAATGACGGGGACTGCGCCTATACAGTGTCAGGCTCGCTGACAGAGAGGGAGCGTGATATCGAGCTCTCGCAATTAAGAAGCACTTAATCCGGCCTGTACAGTTACGCGCGCGCGCAGAAGAAGAGGACGAAGAACGAGGGAGACGCTTTCCTCAATACTCCCGCGATAGGCGCTCTATAAACCGCGCCGATCGGCCCGTTTCTGGCTAATCGCGCGCGTCTCTCGCCCTCGTTAGAAAGCCGAGCACGTTTTCCTATACGTATATAAGAGGAGGAGGTCGCGTCTCTCTTTCTCGCGGGACGCGCGAGCAAAAAACGCGCGAGCGGTAGGAGACTGCCAAGTCCCGCGTTACTGTATACGCGGCTTGCTCCGTGGGCGGGGGTAGCTATGTAAGCCTGCGCAAGAAGCACAAGTCAAAAAGGGAGGCGAGAGTTCGAGGAGAGGAAGAATATAAGGCGAGGGGGAGCCTTGACGAAATGGCCAAGTGCGCCCGTATTCTCCCGCTTCTCTCTGGCCGTAATTAATTACATGGAAATATGCAAGCATGCAAGAGTGTGCGCGCGACCGGTTCGACGCGGTTCCTCGATTCGCCTTTTTTTGCTAAGGCAGCCTCGTCTTTTTACGATTTCGGCGCGCACGCCCTGGGACTAATTAAAGGCCTCTCCGCGGATGTATTCGCTTTGACGAGATGTGTTGGACAATTTTTTTTTTCGTGGAGCCCTTGAAATTAATCTGCTTATTTGATGGATGTTTTCAAAAGTTTTACGAGAAGAGATTTGGTTTGAAGAAGGGATTCAAGTATTAGAGAGGTTTATTTGTTTATTTTTTATTTATTTTATTCTAGCGCCTGTTTGAGTTTTTTAATTTACTTTGCGAGAAAAAGAAATTTCTCATAAAGAGATAATAAGAAAATAGTATGCGTATTTGCTACAAATTTCATGCAATAAATTAAAAGAAAAATAGATATAAAACCTTTTCTTTCGTTAAAAATTGTTACCGTACTTAAAAACTAATTTATATTTATAATTCATTCTAAGAATTTATTGTATTACTATATGAACCATTTCCTTTTCGAATTTATGGAACCGAGAAAGACGGTGAATGTTTAGATGCTTTTGAAATTTAAGATGTCATGCTGCGGAAATGGGATAGCTCAGTTCTAAGCTAGCTTTTACATCATTTTCCTTATTAAAACTTTTACTCCGCGCAAGGGCAAGCTTCCAAGTTTTGATCAAGAGGTAGCACTGTTTCACAAGAAACCTGACTCGCTGTGTAGATGTTACAAGCATACAAGAGATCAGGTACTCAGGTGTACTCAGTAAATACCTCAGACTACAGACCTTACAGTTGGACCTCAAGCGCTGAGAGGTACAAGATTTGATGGATGTAGCTCGCTGGATTATTAAGAGTACAGACTGTTTGATGTCTTACATAGCAATAATGTCTGGGACAAATTGCGCAGCCAGAGACTTTTACTAAGTAGAAAGGAGAGGCTGACTAGTTTCTTGTCCTAGTGAACTTGGCAATTCACTTGTGCGTCTCTCTCGCGCTTGGTGGGAGCTGGTTTCTTTTTCATAAAGATCAGGTTTAGTTCTTAGGATGTTATTTTGGCCAAAACTCAATTCTTCTTTCAAGCTAGGGGTGGCTAAGGATGACATGCCGTAAAATGTGGTTATAATATGATCTTTGTTAGTCATCGACAACTATTTCGTGAAGCTGTTGCTAGCGTGAGGGACTTTTCTGATCCTTTGGTAGAGGATCCTTTTCTGATCTCCGTCTGACTTTTACCTCATTGCACCTTTCTCTTTTCTTGCAAAGGCGTTGAAGAAGTTAGTGCACTTCCAAATCTCTGACAACTTTGACCAATACGACAATGGACCCTCTTCAGACATGTTGTAGTCGCTTTCATTCGACTGAGACAATTGCTGAAACTAGCTGAAACATACATCCTACTGGTTCTGCCAAAAGATTAATTATTTTACTTCCATTCAACTTAGTATATCATAACCATTATCTAATGATTTTTTATATAAAGAAAAGTTCTGTTTGTAGATTGTAAAAGTACCAAATAATAATAAATATCTTAATTATAAGAATAAAAGTTATTTGTCCGATGCTCAAAAATACACATCCACCTATAGATACGCACCCAAAGAATGGCCTGGCGAATAACGCCTAGAGCTACACACAATTATTTGCTTGCTTTATTAGCGTAATTGCCTTGAAATATTTAAAAAAACTAGTGCGTGAAGCTCATTACAATATTAACGTGATAAGATTTCACCCGTTATTTTACTCGCCAAGTCATTCTCTCAGTGCACCTACATATTACTATACAGTTCATCATCGATCACAGAAAAATTTTAGAAATTCACCTTATGACATTAGCAAAATCAAAAGGGTTAATTTATTTTAATTTTCCAAAGAAATTTTTACTATTTATTACATCCAAATTTTATATAGAAATCATTCATCCAATAACAATTAGTGTGTCAGAAAATACAAGTCGGTTATTAGATCACAAAAGTATACAACATTTAAAATTGGGATCCGTTTTTGACATACGAAACGTGTTAAAAATGAAAACCAAGTACAGATCTTAACACATTTAAACATTTAATGTATATAACAATTATTTAAAAAACTAACTTTTTTTTTACAAAACTAAAATAAAATTTACCTAGCATGTGGGTTTCTCTTTCTACTTATCTTAAGTGTCGTTCTCTATCTTATCACACAAAACACAATTTTTTTAACCGTGAATTGGCAGTGGTTTATTCTATTAACGGCAACAATTATTAAAAAAAAAATCTAAGATAAATTAACATTTTCGAGCTTCCAATTTACAGATACCTGTTAAGCCATTTCAATCTCTCTTCCAGCCACACATTTTTTCCATCACGTTCGAGGGATCGAATCGTTCCTTGGCCGTAGTCGCGCTTTTTTCCTAGCACTCTCATAAAAAAAATGTCGCCGCGCTTACGACGCCGACCTAACGAGCGGCAAATAAAATTAATTAAAAGGAAAAAGTCAAGCTGTGAACCAGCGAAGCTATCGGGATAAACAAGCGCGCGCGCGCGAAAGCATATATACAAGCCGGGGGCCGTTGTTTAGATTCCAGGCGTTCGTCGGCGGGTAATCGGGCACCGAGGATTCCTGAGACGAAAAAAAAAACCTGTCGCAGGAATTCGGCCGATTACCGCGCGGCGACGAATAATTTTGAGGAAGGCAGGGCGCGGAAAAAGCGGCCAGCTTGGGAAAGATATTTTGCGCGGCTCTCCTGACCTCTTCCTTCCTGTTGGCTTTTTGTCAATCTGGTTCGCCGTAAGGGGAGAGCTAATGGCTTTTACGAAAACCGAGCTGGCTTGATGGATTATTTTTATTGGGGCTCGCTCGTTTTGAGAAGTGCAGGTGTGACGTTCGCTTTGAGTAAAAATTTTTGGTAAACGTTTTTGCGAATAAAGATTGCTGTGTAGATACAGATGATGACGATTGTAATAAACTGTTAATAAAAGTTCAGGGTTTTAAGGGGGTATAAGAGCGTCGCCTATATACCCATAAGTTTTATTGTTATTGTGAATAAAGTCGCATTCCGGGCTGAAATAAAAGCTTTATACGAGTCAGCTTTAGGAGGCATAAGGGTTTCTTTCTTTTGAATTTCTTTATCTTATGAATAATTCAGCAGATTAATTTTTGCCGAAGATAAGAGGTTCCCTGCTTGTTTTTGCATAATGAGCTCGCTAATGCACATCTTACCTTATCACAGAAGATTAATGAGCTCCCCCTGCACTCGCTTATATTATTTGCATCAATTATCGCCTCGTGTCATCGGCGTCTTTGCAATCGTTCCTGCGTGAGATACTTCTCATTGGCAGATAAAAGTCACTCTCTTATCCGTCTACTTCAGTCACCTTTTTAGCTTCCGTTGCTTTTATTTCGGTTAATTTCAGCGTGGAGTTGGGTTATTATTGAAAATTTATTTTTATGCTCTAATGTTTATTAGCTAGTTGATTAACTAGAATTATAGACTGGTTAAATTGTTGGCTATGGGTAATCTTCCTGAAGATGTACAAGATAACATTGATAAAACTTGAACAATTTTGTCGGTCATAGAGCAAAAAATTCAAATTTATGTAAAGTTATTTAATATTAAATGCTTATTGAATAAATTTATAAAATAAGATGGAAAAATATAATTTCATATAACAATATTGGAAGTTTTTATCTTTTATTTTCTGTTAAATCGAGTTTTATTGAGGACTTACACAATATTTTCAAAGTACACTTATGATTAGTAGTGTGAATAATAATAATGAACATTGCATTATGTTCAGGAGCGTCTGTTTACAAATTCAAACAATTTTAGGAAATTTATACATTCTTTAAAGGCATGCATTTGAATTTTAAATAAGAATCGCTTTTTGGCATTTCAATTAATATGCGATTTCTTTACCTTTTATCGCTAATTAAGCATTTTTTCCATATATAGATACTACGTGAGTGTCACGAAATAAACGATTCCACAAATCGTTCGTTCTTTTTTGCAACATCAATCATCATTCTTGACTCGCGAGCAAATAACGAAACACTTGTTTTCTACGAAAGCCTTTCTCTCAAGAGTGATTAAACGAAACAAGTCAGGGCATTATCAAGAAATCATTACAAATGCGGTTTTACCTTGATCTGGAAATAATGAAACTCATCCGTAAAATGCTAAATGAGGTCATTAGAAGGTGCAATTTAAAAGTTCTTTCTTTTTCAAAGAATTACAAAATGTTAAACAGATTTGATTTTAACAAAAGTAAGGAAACTTACTGTTCAATTACATAATCGGTTTCAAAATTAAGTATGTAGCTGACGAAGGAAACATAAAAATATCGTATTAAAAGAAAACTACTATAAAATTGTTGAATTATTTATAAAAAGTATACAAACATTATAAAACTTTAATTTAATCGTTAAATTTATGAAATTTTTTTCATTAAAGTATTTAATTTATCTTTCGTTCTAACCAAATGCCTGAATAAGCTAAAAATAATTTATGAAAGTAAAATTTTTAAATTTTTTATTTTATTTTATTTTATTTTCAAACCCCATTTCTGAAAACAAGTTGCAACCCTCTCACATTTACCTTTTTATTTATTCAAATACATAAATCCGTCGTCGCAACTTATTGAAAAACAATTGCCGCCTAAATCACCAGCTCGCCAACCTCAAGCCTTCTTTCTCGAGCCAACCCCACAAAAAAAAAGCAAAATACTTTAAGAGCCCTAAAAACCTTCAAAATACGACCTCGCATAACGGCGTCACATAAAATCGCCGAGGAACTCAGTTTCATCTCGGGGCCGAATCGCCGTTGACGAGCTCGGGCTGCCAAAATCTCGTGATTTGCGAGCGATGAAAAGCCCGTGGCGCAGCGCTTCTATAAGGAAAAGAAACGAGCAGTCGCGCGGCGCGCGTACCAAGTATATAACAATGACGCAGAAAAGGGGAGTGGAGCGCTGGCCAAACGAGGCGAGCTAAAGTGGATGGCCGCGATGAAAGAAGGAAATAAAAGTCCGGCCAGAGCCGAAGAAGAAGTAAAAGACGCATATAAGGTCGTTGCTTAACGGTACGCCAGATGCTTCATCCTCGGCTGCCATTCGCGCTTCTTCTGGCTTTCTCACTTACGATCGCCGCTTGTGGGTCGATGGCAGCTTTAATAAAAGCTCTAATCAAGGGGAGCAGACGAGAGTAAACAGAGAGAGAGAGAGAGAGAGAGACACAGAAAGAGAGAGAGAGAGAGAGAGAGAGAGAGAGAGAGAGAGAGAAAGCTTGATGATAATGATGCGTCCGCACGTACAGTCTGTGCGGTATTAAAGCGCGCATAGGAGGGGACAATTCAAGCGTTGATGATCAGCCGGTGTTGGCTGCGCGATTTTCGAGCTCTGTTGGCTCGTTCGCTTATCTTGAATTTTGCACTGTTTGCTTTTTGCCTTGCCGTTCGGCTGGCGGGAGTTTGCAAGATAAACCAGGTGTGTGGATTTAGGAGGCCGAAGCGTCTAAATTCATTAGGTTTGGGTGGCAATTAATTGTTGAGGTATGGAGAGCTGTGTGTAAATTATACGTACCTTACAAAGTGATGATATCGTGTAATTAGGGAATACTAAACTTTGTCTGGAAGAGGTTTTGTTGTGTGTCTATATGTTGTCTAGGACGTTACTTGCTTTCAAAATAGTTCGACGTCGACAAATTTTTGTATTTTTTTTTTTATAATTTCGAAAATATAAAACAAAAGTTCTTGTATGGGTTTGCAAATTAATTAAACTTTATTAAATAATTTAATATGATTTTATTAATATACATATAAATTTTAATAACTTGTAAATTTCAAAATATATCAATTATCTAACATTCTCGTTATTTTCAGTTTGAAGTACAATTATAAGTATATTAGTTAATACAACGCTAAAAACATATATATCTTTAAAAAAGAATTCTTAATAGATTCATACACGGAGAAATTTTTTTTTTTTTTGGAAAAGTTACTAAACTTTTTGTAAAAATTACCAAAAAGTTTTATATAGCGATTACACTGTGAAAATCCAATAAATTACTATACTTTTTAAGAATTTTTACGAAAAATGACGTATATTTTCAGTTCGAGATTTGAAATTTTGTATGAAATACTTATCTGAAAATTTATCATTCTGTAAAAATAACTCCTCACCCCTGTTTAGCAAAAAAAGTATCTAACGTAGAGTAGTTCATCATTTTACGATTTTGCAATATTGCTTTAATAAGCAAAAAGACACTATTTTTTTAGTAGTATTGTACTAATTATCTCGCACAATTAATATTAAGGTTATACTACCAGTGTAACAGTATTGTAAACCATTATTGCGACAATTATTTGCCTGAGCAATATTTTATAAATATTATAGCATTATAAATATTACACTATCATAGAAGTATATAACACAAATGCTAATCATATAGATAAAATGGCACTAATATTTTAGCAATATTTCAGAAATATTATGTAAAATACTGCATGAATATTGTGTCCATATTGTGTCAATATTATAGCAATATTACGACAACATTCTGTCAACATTGAAACAATGTTGTAGGAATATTGCAACAATATTGTGGCAATATTATCGTTATATTGTTTCAAATAATAATACTTAAAAATTATTTTGGTGTTTAGATTATTTCTTCAGCGAGTCAGGCCGAAACTGCGCCATATTTTTTTAAATAATTCAAATCATCAAACATGAAATCAATTTTAACAATCTTTGGTACTAAAGTGTATAAGAATTTTGCTTTCTCATAGAGGAATAGTAAAATTTTGTAATAGTAAAATTTTGAGTTTCGTCAAATTGCTTTAGAAACATGTTTAAAAGTGTCAGAAGTTCGAATCATGTGATTTTAGAAGCTGCTGTGTGGATTTGCGTTCGTATGTGTGTGTGCATGAGAGAGAGTGTGTGTGTGTGTGTGTGCGTGTATAAGTGTGTGTTTTTGATTATGCGAATTCGGGAAAAAATCTATATTTTATTTCAGAGATACGTTTTTATTTTATTTAAATGATAGCGTTGAAACTTTCAATTTATCGCTAGTAATGTTATTATAAAAGAACAGCAATAAAAACTGTATGCAAAACTCTTTGTCGGCAGGGCGCTAGTGCGCCCTTTGATACAGTAATTTCAATTTTAATTTTTAGATTTCCGAAATCGTAACTATAAAAAACTTTCCCCTTATAAAATCATTATTCAAGTACAACATTACACACCACAATCCTAAAAATTGATTACAAAATAAAACTTCACAATCGTAAACAACAATTCCTTTCTTCATCCATCCCGTGCTTATCAACGTGAATCATAGCTGCGCACACGTGCATTTTTTATTACGATTTTTCCCATTCTCCACTCTCTACCATACATTCATTCTAACGTGTGACTCCTCGGGTCGCGGCGCGGACTCGCGCTTGCGAATACTTCATAAAGCAGGCCTGGTAATCATCTTTAGCAATCGCTTCCTCTTGGTAACATTGCTTGAATATTTCTCCTTGCTAGTGTGTTCCGTCGTCATTTGACGCGCGCGCTCGCATCCTTCGTTATTTATGACAAATTTACGACTTGCAGCTCGCGCGCAGCGCAAAAAGTTGATGAAGTTATTGACGAGCTTTTTAACCGGAACGAGATTCGCGCGAGGCGAGGACTGCAGGAGAGCATTAAAGTTTATGCGCCGCGCGAGGCCGGGGTTTTGTTTTGAATTGTGCGCTTAGATACGTTGTTATTATCGAGAGGCATCTGTGCAACTTTGTTGGGAGGATATAAGTAACGTGAGTGGGTATATTATGTATCGCGGAAGCTCGTTTTATCGGAAGCTTTTTGATGTTAATGTCTTTAGGTACGTAGCAACATTGTTGGATGTTCTAGCTTTTATCCGGTAAGCTTTTAATAAGTTCATAAATATGATAAGCCTTTAAATAGATTACTAAGTAGCATACTTCAATTAAGAGTAAATAATAATAATTTTCATGTAACTTGAACGTAGTTAATGATAAGAAAAAGGGCTAAGAAGATAAAACTGGGAATTACAGGTAAGAGAATTTAAATTACGAGCGTTTTATGTTTTTTGACTCCAGGCAACCTATTTTCATCTTCATTTTCAATATCAAATATAAATAGCTTCGGGCAATGACTCCATGAATATTAACAAATAATAATATTAAATTCCATTTAGAAATTTTCAGCTATACTTCGCTTTTGTCCAGCACATTCACAATAAAATACTATGAACATTTCCACAAACCAGACCCACCGTAATCACAATCCCAACAAACTCCAGCCAAACCCATCTCTTCAAACCGAACCGCCACAACGAAAACCCAAAAAGTCAAACAACGCAACTTCAACCCCTCCACCTCCCCCCAACCGCAAAAAGCCCCCCCGAAGCTCCAAAAAACCTCGAAATTCACCAACCCTCCGTGACATTTTTCCGGCACGCGCTCGCACCGCCGGACGAGTAATGAGGCGGCGAGGGCCGCGCATCGCACCCATACATCCTCGGGGCTGTGTAGCTCGGCACGTGCGCGACGATCGGCCGCGGCAATATGCAGTAAAGCAGGCGAGAGAGCCGCGCAACAATGAGCCGCCGCCTCGTTAATCAAGCGAGAGGGCGAGGCCGCGGAAAACGCGCGTTTAAGGCCTTGACAAACGAGTTGCTGCGTATGTGTGTGTATGCAGGCCTGCTGCTGCTGCAGCGCGCGATGCAAACGAGGAGGGGAGTATGGCGGGGCTAGATCGCGCGGCTAAGTGTGGAGGATATATTTCGAATCTCTCTCTCTGGTGCGTGTTGTGAGAATCGTCGGAATCCGTAAATCAAGCCATTAATGCCGATATTGCCGATATTGCTGTAGCGGAGAGTTGGTGTTGTTCGGTGGATTTAGGGGGTGGGGAGGGGTGCTTTTGTTTTGCGAGTCGATTAAGGGTGGTTGTATTTTTGCGACTGTGATGCTGTTATTCGGGAAGTATTATATTGTGTTAATGAGAGGGGATCACTGAATAGTTAATGTAGTTGCGTTTTTACATTGGGATTGATTGACCGAGTAATAAGATGTATGAAGAACGCTATAATTTTCTTAATTTAATAGTTATGAATATTTTTAATAATATTAATTTCATGAATTCAATATTTCATTAATATGGTGGAATATTTATGTAATTATTTATTGTAATCTCAGTAGAATGAGCTTTTACATGATCTTTCGCTGTCTTAGCAATAACGTTTCCTTTCCAAAATATACATTGTCATTATTATACGAGGGTGAGCTTTTATAACCGTTATTACATTTGTTACGCACATTGGATGTGATGCTACCTTTCAAGTTTCAGGAGTTAAAATTAATGTACCGAATAATAACCTACTCAAACTGGATATTTAAGACAAACATTTTTTTTCCAAAAATAATGTTTGCTATTTACTTAGTACATTTGAATCTTAGTATATTTTGTGCATGCTATTTTTTCGATTATTGTTAATCTTTTATAATAATTATTTAATACGTATATATTACTAAAACAATTATTTTTGAAAACATATATTTGCCTTTGGTACCTATATTAAAATATTCGATGCAACAAAACAATAACGTATGTATAGCACGAATCTCTCTTAATAACATTTACAATTTTATAGGCGTCTACTATTCTGAGAGATCCAAAATATTTGCTTCTCATGTATTTAGTTAAATTTAACTGTGTAAATGTACATATAATGTATACATTAAGTTTATATGTCTTGTAAGTGTAGCAAGCTATGCTTAAGTATCAATTTAGAATTTCTAAAAGTTTGCGTCAGTAGCGTGCGGAGCCTGACATCAGTTATTTACCTAACTATATTTTAAAATAATAAAACCATCTCTCAATATTTAAGTGTAAAAATTATGAAATAGTGACAGTTCCAATTACGAATCACAAGGCAAAGCGAGAGATTAAAGTTTACCCGAAGTTACTTTACTCAACGATGAAAATGAGAAAATATTCATAATGCTGGATTAGCTGTGGGGATCTGAATAACCGACAAGGGAATACTCCACCCTCAAGAGGTCTGCAGAGAGAGAGAGAGAGAGAGAGATAGAGGAGGGCGGGTGTGGATCGGCGAACTAATCGAGAGTCCACCCCATTTAATTTCTACCCACATCGAGCCCTCATTGACTAGGGTTGGAGTAGGAGAAAGCTTTCACCTTTTACATATACTGATCGAGAGCTTCGTCTGCACGCTATTGGCTTGGCTTTCAACACTCTCACCGTTTAGGAAAACTAAACCTCAATTAAAAAGGTAGTTCAATGGTTTTTTTATCAACTTAAAACATTATCACTTCTGAAATATTTGTACATAAATGTTTCGTACTCGTAATAAATGTTTTATTTCTGTTGTAAATGTTTTACTTAATTTGTATCAGGTATATTTTCAATTAAAAATAAAGACTACATATTTGTTGTCGGTACGTGTACAATGTTGATGTTTACATGTAGTTAAATGTTTATTATATTCAACATGAATTAACACATAATTAATAAGGAATCGGTTTAATAAATAATAATATAATACTTCACATTTTTTTATTTTCTTTTTATCTTAATAAAAGGATTTTTAAAATGTTTTAGATTTTACAAAAATTATAATAATCAATTTGCTGTTTAATATAAAATGTTTATTTTAAATATGTAATACATTTTTAAAACTTAATTGTAGGAATAGTAAATGAATAAAAATCATTAACGATGTAATTCAAACGTATACTTAAATGATCAGTTAATTTTAAGAGTATTTACTAACTAAACTGTTGATAAACATTTATTATAGTCTATTTTTAAACGTTCCAAAATTAATATATATATATATATAAATACAGACATAAGGAATTAAATGCCTCGTAATTCGTTTTATTCAAACTTAATTTATTTTATAGATGAATTCAAATAGAAGATTTCGAGTAGATTCAACGTCACCTCCACAAGCCCCAAATGCAAAGAAAAAAAGGCGAACTAGTGTAGGATCAAATTGTTCGTCGACAGGATCTACGTCAGCTGTATCAGCTATGGAAAATTTTACGAATAATTTTACACCTCCGCCAGCATCTACGTCAGCTGTATCAGCTATGGAAAATTTTACTCAGCTGTATCAGCTATGGAAAATTTTACGAATAATTTTACACCTCCGCCAGCATCTACGTCAGCTGTATCAGCTATGGAAAATTTTACGAATAATTTTGCACCCCCGCCACCATTGGGATTTGGCGACACTGTTTTTGTTAATAATCCTTTTGACGATGAACCTAAACCACAAGGATCGAATTTTAGGCAAACAGATAACGACATTAATCAAATGAGAAACATGAATCCGATGCAACCAAGCAGTTGCATGAATCCAATGCAAACAGGTGGCAATATGAATTCAATGCAATTAAGTGGTAATATAAATCCTATGCAACCAAGTAACAGTATGAATCCAATGCAACTAAGTAACAATATGAATCTAATGCAACCAAGTAACAGTATGAATTCAATGCAACTAAGTAACAGTATGAATACAATGCAACCAAGTAACAGTATGAATTCAATGCAACTAAGTAACAGTATGAATACAATGCAACCAAGTAACAGTATGAATACAATGCAATCAAGTAACAGTATGAATACAATGCAACAAAGTAGCAGTATGAATATAAATAGTAGAATGAATTCCACAATGACTAGTATGAGTAATCCATCAATGGGTAATCCCATGAATTCTATGAAATTTCAAAATCCATCAATGGGTAATATGGGACCCTGTGCCCATTCCAAGACGTCACAAAATCTTATCGGTACTGTAAACCATATGAACACGAATATTGGTCATATTACAGGAAATTCAATGAATAATTTAGTAACGAACTGTTGTTCGTCGACATGTGGATCGTCATTTAATAGTTCACCAATGAAGGATGTAATAAGTTCTATAAATAGCTATCTAAATGATGGTAGAGGAAGTCCTGGATCGAACGTAGGTCATGCTCTGGCAAACTTTTTGAACACTCCTGTGGAGTCTAATAATAGATTTAATATGTCATCTAATACACCTCCGTATTATCCGTGTCAAATGAACAATATTCGTAGACCTCCGAATAGACCACAACCACCACCAAATACTACATTGCCCAGAATGAATCCGACCTTTCCTAGGGATATGTCAAAGGCTCCCAGTTATATAAATTATAGGCCACCATTGCCGTACACGAATACAGATCTTGCAAGTAAACGAAATCAATATCTGATAAGTCCATCAAATAATGCTCCAAGAAGTATAAACCTCTTAACAGAACTTGAAATGAATTTGAGTTTTCCAACGATGATGCCAGGATTTCAAAATCAAACCGATTCTAAGCCAAGGAATATGCAACCAGGATTAGGAAATCAACCGAGTTCTCGGTTTCGGAATATGCAATCTGGAGCAGAAAATCGAGCATGTTCTAAGTCTAAGCAGGCAAATCGATCGGCGGAAAGAGCAGACGAAGTAAATCAAGCGATAATTATCAATCATCAAAAGCGAAAAGTACCTCCGGTAGAGCCGTGCAAACATTGTGCAGAAATAATCACAAATAATGATAAAGCTATTTTTTGTAAAGTCGGTTGTAATCGGTGGTATCATATGCATTGTTCCGGATTGTCACTAGAAGCTTACGAAATATTGATACATGATGTGCTTGCTGAATGGGTTTGTAACACGTGCCTTGCAACTAAAAATATACCACCTATAATATATCAACCATAAAATGTTTTAAGTATACAGATTTTAAATTATACGACGGCGAACGAAAGTTGAATGTAAGAAAAAAATTATTGTTGACTAATTCCATCAGTATTATATTGGAATTTATTTTAAATAAAAAAAATCTAACTTAAGGACGTTCTCTAGCTGCAGAGGTGCTCATCTCGGGTTTAAATTAGAAAATTATGTTTTAAGATATTATATAGTTATTATCTAATGTAAGATCCTC
>JAPYZA010003767.1:0-19551 GCA_030522685.1 Eupelmus azureus | reverse complement strand
GTGCCAAAAAAATTGTGCAAAGTTTATGAAATTGCAAATGTTTATGATTTATAGTGATAAAGGGGGTGAAAACTTTATGTAGTCATTTCTCTATTTTCCCGCCACTTAAAAGAGTCAAATTTTTTTTCAATTCATATGTTTTCGTGCTCTATACGATGGTATAGGTTTTAGACGTTGACCTTTGGGGGCCGGTTTCCTATATGGTCATGGGCATCGTTCTTTGTGTAGATTGAATCGAAAGATTTCTTCCTAATTGATCAAAAATCGAATTATGATTTATTGATGAATAAGTAAACTAAAATCATTATTTAAACTGAATTTGTATGAAATAATAATTACAGATGACATTACCAACTTCGAATAAAAAATTAATGTATACTGTGAAAATATCTTATATTAAATTAGAGCATAAATCTAAAAATATTATTAAGTGAAAATAAAAAAAGCAATTTATTTTCATAATAATTGATAAATACTTAAAATAATTAATTGTATAAAATGTAGATGTATTTCTGTTTTAAAGTATGAGACTACTCGAATGTTCTCACGTTATTTAATTATTTTTATCAGTACTTTTATCTGATTTATTCAGAAAAAATCATTTATAAATCGAGATTTTATTCACTTTGTTTAATTGTACAAATTATTACGATTTGCATAGACTTCCTTAAAGCTGGAAATTCAATATAAACAATTTGTATAATCATTGATTGATTGCGAATGAACATCTACATATGTCCATTTTAAGTACAAAATAATTAATATACATTTAAATAAACTTAATTTAAAAGTTATTTACTTATTTTAAAAAGAAATGAAACCCCCTTAGTAGAAATGATTCCATTTAATGGCTAGTTAATCCCTAGGAAAAATGGATTCAATGCTATTTCTTAACCTCTAGCCATTTTAAATAGGTAAATGTCTACCCATAGTATCTTAAATATATTTTTTTTAATTATCAATTTATAATAAGTAGTTATATATATTCAAAAACATTAATTTAATATTATTTTTAAGTTTATGGCAAGTAAAAACAAAATATATAAAAACTTAAAAAATGAATTCAAAAAATTGAAAAAATTTTCAAACAATGTTCCAATTAAAAAAATTTTGATTAATAAAAAAATGAATTATATTTGTCTTTCTACGATAAAAGTAATTAGTTAAAATGTAGCCGATCAATAATGAGTATCCGAAATGATTTTATAATTTCGATCTCCATCCATATTAATGGCCCCAAATTAATACCAGTTTCAACTAGACCGATAAGGTAATAAAGTAAAATTTATACGTACAGCTACTAGGTTTTATTATACGAATAATAATAAGAAATCTAGGCTAAAATAATTATGCCAGAGTTGCAATCACAGCTCCGCAGCGCGCTGCAATAATGAGTTTAGTCGCTATTATTCTAAATTGCCTTTTTTCTGCATATTAAACACGAGCGTAAAATACCCCCCGCACAATCAACACTTCATACGGTGCGCACGCGGCAAAAAAGGAAGAACAGAAAAATGACGTTTCCGACGAGGATGAAAATCCATCGACATCCACGAGGATCCCAAGGCACAAGAGCACGTCATGTTCGTCGTGGAAAAGCAGCGTCGAGTTAAGCAAAGTAAGACCGACAAGGCAAACGACGGTGTAATAAGGTGAGCGCGCGCGCGCGCAAGCGCAAACGGGTAAAGCGAGAGAAAGAGAGAGAGGATCGTATGGAAAGGTCAGGTGAGAGAGCCGTGCGAATTATGCACGTATAGTCAGAGAGAGAGCTCGGTACGAGCCCAAGAGAAAGAGAGAGAGAGAAGCCGCGCTGGGTAAAAGGAAAGGTCGGCGGCAGCTTAAAAAGCGAATAGCGAGAGCCAAGAGAGAGAGAGAGAGAGAGAGCGTAGAGCACTGCCATCTGGATTTCGACGCGAGGCCGAGATTAAACTGCAGAGGTGCGATTACGATCCAGGAGGATCCGATTGGCCGGCCGTTCGTCGAACAGCAGAGGCGGAGCAACCGTAATGAGTTTCTAGCTTCTCTCTCTTTTCCTCTCTTCTCGCTCTCTCTCTCGCTCTGTTTCGCCCCCCCCCCCCCACCCAGGCGATATATCGCGCGCGTTCTCGGCGCCTGCTCGCGATGTTGCTGAGCACGCGCGCGCGTTACATGGCTGCTGCCAGCCGTGTATATACCTTCTCGCAGGACTCTTTAACTGCGCGCCTTCTCGCTTATGCTCCGGGTCCCCTATTGCACTTGCGGCTGCGCAGGCCTTGCGCCCAAGTGAAACCGTTCCGCAAAACTTGCTCGGCGAGGCTCGCCTGCGAGCCTGTCTATGGCTGGCATTGCCTGGGTGTTGTACGTATACATGTACACCGCGAGCGAGCTCAATTTCATTACGGCTCTCGGAGAGAAAGATCTCATTAAGCTTATACCGTGCCGCATTGGCCGGCTTGAATAAAGGATCATTACTTTTGAAAGCGCTCGCGCAAGATCTGTTTGTGTCGCTTGTTGTTGTTTTAAGAGCGGTTTTAACCTTTAGCTTTTGTTCTCTTTTTTTTTATGTAATGTATTTTATGGGCCGAGGTAAGGTTTTTTTGCGCAGGGCGAGCTAAAGAAAAATAGCGATTTGATACTGAAAATCGTTTTCCGATTTATTCTTAACTTGACTGCGCTTGCATGCCTGAGCGTATGCATTATTGTAAGAAAAAGAAAATTACGTTTGTTTATATTCAAGGCCTTTGAGGTAATTATAATAATTGCTTAAAGCGCTTAGTGTTACATACAGTTTCTTTACTTTAATTTACTGGTCTTATTTTTTAATTACTCAAAGATTATTACTTTTTATGACCAGTTGGTTCAATTGCTTTTCTAAGCAGAATTAGTGTAAACAAACATTTTATATTTTTCAATGAACTCGGAATTTTAAAGCTTTTTTTCTAACAACTACGCGTTAAGGACTAATATTGATAATTGAATGCATAAAACATGCATTTCAGGATTTTCAGAAATAACCAAGCTAGTTTCACACTTCGTAAATACAAAGACTTTTATTCTTCATCACACTACATATATCTACAAATAAATGTTTGTGCAAAATTATACCAACATTTTTGCGTTGCTTATTTTACTAAAATTAAAAATGATAATTCTTACAGTAAAATAATTGAAAATGTGCTGCGAGGTGTGCAAGAAAACAAGGCCAAATGGTCGATAGAATGAAGTTAATAATATTTAATGGTAGGAAAAAATAATATAATATGAAAACCGCGGTAATTCTACAACATTTAAGTGTTACGATAATTTGAGAGCTTATTTTAAAATGTGGCTTACTTGAAATATTTTATAAAAAGTTTTTAAATGAAAATAGTTTTTTGTACAGAATAATGACTTTTGGATTTTTATTATTTTTAAATAAATTTTAATTAGTTTTATTCCCACTTTAAAAAAGCTATTAAAATTGCTTTTATCGTTTTACAAAAATATAGTGTTGCTTACAAATTTTAAATAGTTTTATTTCAATATAAGTATATAACTAATACCCATTAAAATTTTTTAAAAAAGTTTTCGAATTTGTAACATTGATGTTTGACGTGTATTTGGTACGCTAATGATAAATCATACATTAATAGTAGGATGAGAACAACCTAATAGTCTAATTTTAATAATATTTCAAATTTTTAAATTAAAATGGCATTGATGTTAATATTTAAGAGTAGAGTATGTTAAAAATAACAAAGTTTTTTTCGATTTCAGACAATATCTTCTATAATTTATAAATCCGAAAATACTTAATAAAATTATATTCTTACTAACATAGAATAAGTTTTTTATTTAATAAAATTATATAATGAAGTCTAAAAATAACGATTGAAACATCAAAAATAATTTTAATAAGAAATTTTAAGAGTCGTTATTTATTTAGTTTGAATACAAACGACTTTAACTACTTATAGTAAGATTAAATTTAGAACTTGTTGACATAAGCTTACAAATAACAATAAAAAACTAGAAAATAAGTCGGATCAAAAAAATCTCATTTTAATTTAATAAGAATGGAAAAATCAAATGCAATTTCCGCGAAATAAATTGCAGTAGTTCAATAAATATTATTAACCACCGTTACGACAAAAAATGATTCAAACGAACAATCGCATTTTGTATTAACCCAAACAACTTTTACATAATCCCTCAATTACCAAATATTTTCTCTTCAAAAAAATCTAAACAAATCGATAATACTGATAAATTACCCTTATCATTTATTTTCTCCAACCACCCAAGCCAATCATCCTTACTTCCCAAGCCATTACCCAGCATTAAAACCGATTCTTTTTTCCTCCAAAGCAAAAATAAAAATCTAAATACAGGCTTTTTAATGCTCAAATTAAGGCGAAACATTATTATCTGCATTCGCAAACTAATACGGCGAGGCCGAAGGCGCAGCCCGTGAGCGGCGTGCAATCTTTCGTTTTGCGGGCTAAAGTCGCTAACGTGAGAACGCGCGGCTGCAGCAGCACCAGCAGCAGCAGCAGCCAACCGCGCGCCTCTGCGGCTTTTGCGGCGCGTCGATCCGTAAACGCATAAGAAATTCTTCGGCCAAGACCAAAAAATCCTTAAGGCTACTCCTCACATTTAATCACGCGCAATCTCAATAAAGAAATATCATGATTCCAGGCTATTTGCGGGCGCAATTTCCAAGTGACCAGCGCCTCCTCGAGGGACATTAATTATAATCGAGAAAACACGCTCGCCTCTCGAGCTCGCTCTTTTTTAATTAACGCGGCAAATGAGCCTCTCTCGGCAAACTATTACGGGAAAAAAGAAGCAACGTGCGCTCGCGAATGAGCTTTCGGATTGGACGCAAAGCGAGGGCAATAATTTCATGGAATAGTTATACGCTGATAAAATAATAGGGAGAGCACGCAGCTCTCTTTCTCTCTCTCTCTCGGATCTGTAATCACGTTAGACCCTGACACGAGGCACTGCAACATGTATACGGAGCGACGGAATTCGCGCGCCGGCCATGTTGCTTTTCTGGTCACGTCGCGCCGTACCCTAGCTCGCGCACGGCGAGAGAATAAACGCAAGGGCCTCAATATTTAATCTCTCATTATCGAAGCGGAGGCTGAGCTTTTGAGACAAATGGCAATTTTAGTGCCCAATAAGGCCTCGGACGCGATTACGGCCCACTCGGCGCGAGCGCCTGCATTGTGTAGCTCTTCCTCTTTACTTCTCTCTTTATTTGCGCAGAGCCAGACGCATAGCTACATTCGCTGCGTACATACAATGGCCGTTAAATAAATTCCTCGCGATTGCGAATCGCGATTCTCTTACGCCCACTATAGCGCGAGGCTCTCTCTTTAAGCTCTTCAGCTGCATGAAAGCACTCAATGCCGCCCACGCACACTTGCGGCCAATTGGAATAGCTTATATGCTCATTTCGTTTTTAGTTTGCTGGCTTGCTGAGAGAGCCGCGCGGCTTTGTTTATTCCGGGGTGGAGTTAGAGACTGGGGCTGTTTAATAATGTATTATGTGGATCGCGAGAGGTTTGATTATACATGAGTGAGTAGGATGTTTGCATATAATATAAATTAGCGGTGGAGCTGTTTACTTTTTTATGGGTTTAGGTAGTGAATGCGCTGAAAAATTTATAGGAATAAGATGGTTTGTATTGAAGTGTTGCGAAAAATGCTGAATATTTATGAGCGCTGAGAATGCTTAAAAGCTTACCAATTTATTACCGTTAAAATGTTTGACGGGGAGACTATGGAATAACGTGTCTTACCATACATGGACAATTCTACTTAATGTACGTAAAAGAAGTCCAAATACTGCGGTTTTTTTCAAATTGGACAATTACTTATAATTAAGGCAATTATGCGGTGTTACAAAACATTCTGTAAAAGTAGACATCCTCTTTTCGCGATAACCGTCGGGACAATTTTGCGCGAAAAGTGTTTAAAAATGTGATGTTTTTCATAAAATGAAAGAAATTGTGTTTACTCGATATATACGCTACTGTAATTTGGAAATTGTTAAGCATTATCATTATGAAACTAAATAATGTACTTCGTTATTACCAATACGTTTTTGTTATCCTTTATAATAAAAATTGCCTTTGTATGCATTGGCAATTACAAAAATGCTCGTTTTTCTATGGTCTTCATTCAAATAAATACTTTTTATTTTTAACATTTTTTATATTTTTTACCTCAAGTTGTTTTATATACGATAAGATACAAAAATATTTAACTACTGATTTAAAGAGAAATACAATTCCAACAAAATGGAGTAACTTCAAATATATATTTTACAATTAAATTACTTTCATACACGGTAATTATATTCATTTGCTTCAAGAAATTTTTTAAAATAATGAAAATTGTGAAACAATCTACATTTAACCTTTGAATATTTATATAACAGAACCTAATCAAAAACCAATTTACTATTAAAAAGTGCATAAAATTCTAATGAAAGTAGACATTACCGACTTATATTATAAACAACAAAAATAAATTCCTAACGATTTCTACGTATTAAATTCTTTTTAAAATTTTCAATTTGCTGAATCTCACGTTCGCCGACTAAATCACCAATCACTAATAATGTGAGAAATTCCTGCTTTTAGTGGTCACGTACGGCAATGTAATAACGCTGAACTCTAAGCATAAACATATACAAAACCGTAATTAAATAAATTCGAAAAAGAAAAAAAGCACACCCATACGCAGCCATAATTTGCCCGCGCATAACAAAACAGGCAAAAAAGGCATGGAAACGCGTCGGATCTACCTCGCGTATTTAGAGGGAAATAATTTGCAGGCGTGATTAAGGAGAAACGGAGATTTGAGTAAGAGGCTGATTTTTGCGAAAAAATTTAATAAGACTGCATATGTAAGAGGAATGCGCGAGAGAAGAGAAGGAACAGCCAGAGAGAGACGGCTGAGCATTGCGCTATTGCGCCTCTATGAGCTAACTCCGTTTAATAGCGAGTATACGAAGGTGGGGCGAGGAGAGAGAGAGGAGAGCTAGTGACCATAATGGCCGCAAGCGCGATAAAACGATATTGCGGCGCATTCAATTGCGACGCTCGCTTTAGCGCACGCGCGCGCGCACCTCGAGGCTATTATTCGTTTCCGCGAAAATCTCCACGCAATTCCGAGCGCGCCTCGAACCGATGATTTTAGAATAGGAAAAACGTTGCTGTAGTATTGAAACAATGATGTTTTGATATTCCTTACGCAACATGGTTTTTTTTACGTATTTTAATACAAAATCGAGGCTCTAACAAGAGAACAAAGACTATAACACAGCCGCAGCCGAAAACGAACGATTGCCGCAAGTGTCTTTTGCGGAGAGAAAGAGAGAGATAGAGAGACACAGCCGCCCTAATCGAATCAGAGCCCTGGAGGATTGGAGGGCGAGCATAGAGCCATGCGGGAGAGGTGAAAAATCACCGCGGCCCTCGCGCCGGATGAGCCGGGGAGAGGCGGAAGACACCATGATCGAGCACCGGACATTAGGCGGCCTAATGAAAACATGGCCGCCGCCCGCTTTTCTACCTGGCGCTCGGTACCTGGCACGCTCTTCTTTATCTCAAAATTTAATCTCCAATTTTCCCCCTGTCTCTGCACGCTCGGAATTTTCGCCTCTCTCTCTCTCGAGTTCTGCATAATTCGCCGTTGATATTCCGACGGCCGCTGAGCAGTCATCACGCGAGTTCTTTTAGAGCGAGAAAGGTATATTCCTGGGGGCGAGCGATGAATATAATTTTGGGAAACGCCGATATATAATTGCCGGGAATTATTTTCATTAGTCAGAAACGAATTCCGAAAAAGAGATCAGCGCCGGGGCTTTCGGGCCTCGTGTATAATTGAAGCCGCGCGCGCGCGGGCATAAAAAAAAGGCTTATAAATAAATGCAGAAACCAGCAAGTGTTGTTTGAATTTTGATGCGCATTCTGGAGCTCTTACCTAATAAGGAACAGATACGAATACATACACCAGCGGAGCGAGAGCGAGAGAAGGGCGAAGCGAGGAGCGCGTTGATTATTAAAGGCGCACACAAACGGCCGGGCGTTGCGGCGAATGAATGAATAAAAAGGCGTATATGGCACGATGAGAATGTTATTGCCCCGAGGCAGCTCGCGCGCCCAGAAGGAAGAGGGCTAGAAAAATTACGAAGAGCCGGAGCGGGGGAGAAGACAAAGCGGCCCCGAGGACTAGTAGTGGGGGTGCGATGTAACGACTAGGGCGGCCGACACATACATACACACGCGAAGGGGAAGATAGGAGGGGGGCAAATCCAGGTCCGAGAGACGACTTAATAGAAATACAATGGAATACAATGAGAGAGAGCTAGCTGGCATCCCCAGGCGGCAGTTCGCCGAGGAAAATAAATCAAACTCCAATACGCTAAGTGGTTGCCCGTGACGTTAACCAGACGCGCGCTCGCCGGCGCTAGACACTCGGCCGACCCCCCGGAGCAAAAATTAAGTTCAACTTAATTCCCGCGACGCTGCTGCTTCTGCAATTCGGAATTCCCGACGCTCTAAAAAAAAGAAATTCGACGACCCGTCGACGTAACAGCGCGGTATTAATCCATCGTTTGAATTTCCCGCGCCAACTGGAGAGGCATATCCGACTTTCTCTCGGTCCGCCGATTTTTCCCGGTGATTTATGCCAGCCGAACCGGCCAGACTTGCGGGTGGGGCCGCTGCTCGTAAATCCAGCATTTTCGCTGAATATTCTCGTAATTCTCGGAGGCGCGCCAAATATTTACGCGCCCCACGTACGCGCCCACTGATTGCAGCTCGAATTAACTGCCGGCGGGCCCCTGCCCTCTCTCTTGCGAAAATCCGGCGACGTGCGGCCTCGCGGAGAGCGATCGAGGAGAGCTTTTTTTGCGCGCTCGCCTTTCTCGCGTAATTAGGGTGGATTTGAGTGAGAAATTAAAATGAAAAATGCCGGGGCGCGCGAATTTAATTTCAGCGGGGCGAGGCTCCAGGGGCAATTGTCTTATCTCGCTAAGGAAGCGGCAAATAACCCGAGGAGAGAGAGCGGGGGTGTCGAGGGTGAGAGGCTGGTAACGAGTTCGCTTCTCTACTCGCGGCGATTCAGCTTCGCTGGCTTGTTAATCAATCAAACAAAAAATCCAGGGTAAATTAAGTGGATTCCGCCGTATTCGTTGCTTTCGTTCGCGCTAGTGTAAACTGCCAGTTCTTTTTCATCTGCAGTCTCGTTACGTCGAAACAACGGGTCATTAAAACTACTATCGATAAAAAAAAGCACAGCGCCGAGTATACACCCACGCCGGTAATGAAAAGCTTATTCAATAAAAGAAAACGACAACCGTGAGCTATAACCCAGAGCCCGGCAATACTCACGAGACCAGCTCATATTGCCTACGTACATACATCTACGAGAAAACAGCCGAGTAACAAAATTAGCCCGAGAGGGGCGCGAAGCCGGCCCCACTCCGAACAGCAGCTCCGCGTCCGAAAATCCCCACGGCGCTAAATGAAACTTTCATCTCGCACCCGAACTCTATACACTCTACTTGCGCGGGCGCATTCGTATGCAGCGCTGCAGCTCGTAATGCCGTCGGCTGCGGTTTTCCGGGCGGCCTATCCCTTTTTACACATCGACGTTTTCCCGGCGCCGGCTGCGATATCGTTTCGCCTCTCTCTCTCTCCCGCAGTAAAAACTTTTCTCCGCTCGCTCGCTAAATGTTGCAGAACTAGACGGGGCGCGCCGCTATATAGACCCTAACTCCCGCGGTCTTAGTGCCCCGTCGACTTTAAAACTTTTGTCAAGCTCCCGTATATAGAAATCCCGGGCTGTATCTCCAGGGAGCGGCTGCCGCAACTTTCCGAAGCCGGAATTTGTGTGCGCGCGCGCGGCGCTCTGTGCTTTCGTAAAATTCAGCGCGCGCGTGTTCGGACGGCTCTGCGCCGGCAGTGCGCTTGACACTTTATCCTCGCGGCGCTCTCCAATCTTTGCTCAAAAAAGTTTGTTCTATAAGGTAAGATTCGACGGCTTTTTCCAGGAATCTGTGTGTGTGGTTGTTCGGAGCGACGAGGTTACCGCTTTCGCGCATAGCGCGCGGAAAATGTAGGTTAATCCTTTCTCCGTGAGTGTATTTTAGCCAATTGCTCGCCGCGCGCGCGCTGCACTCGCACTAAAAAGCATTGCACGTCTCTCTAGTGTGCACATTCGTGTATGTATATGTACACATCCAGAGAGGCCCGAGCAGCAGCAGCAGCAGCCAGTGGCGTGCGGCCTGAGAAAACGAGTCGAGCGCGAGCGAGCGCAAAGCGAGAGAAGAAGGAGCCTAGGAATCTCGTAAAAAAAGGACGAGGTCGACTCGCGGTGCCCGAGCGAATGTCTGTATATATACCAGCGCGCGGCGGCATAATGATTTTGATAAACGTCCTATTGCAATTTTTGCCTAATTGCGAGGCCTCCCGGCCAGCGGCAGTCCGAGACTCGAGAATATTATACGGAGAGAGGCCGCCGGCTGCTGCGCGTGTTCGGCCGCTCAATAATTGATCAGAGCGAGAGAGGAACAAAACCACGACACGAGAGAGAGAGGAGATAAAGAAAGAGAGAAAAGAACCTGCCTGTGCACGCGCGCCTCGCCAGGGGCCTAATCAGTTAGGACTGGGCCGGCTCCATCCATGCGAGAGCTGCCATAATTCCCAGGCGCCCGCTCCCAGGGGAAGCGTTTGGATATCGGCGCGGCGAACGGAATACTCCTGCGAAAAGAAAAGCGACGCGCGCGCTGCAGATGCGGAGGGGTGGAAGCGATCCTTGATTGGAATTTCAAAGAGAGCGGATAGGAGATGTGGCTGTGCGAGCGCGGGGTGGGCGTTAATACTTTATCGCGCCACTTGACAAGAGCGCTTTATACTTCGTCGATTCGGGGAGTCGATCAATTTTGGAGACACGGCGAGATTCGCGTTGACGCTTTTTCTTTGTGGAGGTGGCTGCTTGCGTTGGTGCTTACACGGAGGTTTTGGTAATTTGATTTGTTTGGGAGAGTTTTTGAGGGAATTGTTGTGGATAGTGTGGAAAGGTTAGTTTAAGGTGGGTGAGGTGGGTGAGGTGTGAGATACGTAGACTCAGAGCAATAATATTTTTTTTCTATTATTAGTTTTAATAAATTCCCGCGCAAAAAAATTTACTGTTGCGGAAATATCGGAAATACTTTGGGCGAAACATCGGGGAACTATTTCCTTATAAGCCCAATGTAATTTAATGTTTCGCCAATATATTCTCACGGGGCATATACATTTATATCCATATTTTTGATTTTTCAAATTATGATATATATGTGCGATATATGTGCTAATGTATGTACGATACATTAGATTCGCCCCGAGGCGATATATTGGCGAAATGTTAAATTATATTGGACTAACATGGTAATAGTTCGGTGATCGATACCCGATGTATCGCCCGATGTCTTTACGATAATTCGGCAGTGGTAAATTTTTTTGTGCTAATTGTTAAAATCACATTAAGTTTGTATAAAATACTTATTGAGATTACTTATAAGCAATACTTCTCAAGCAATCTACTTTTATATGAAAAAAACTAATAATAATTAATAATGAAACATATTTCATTAAATTTTTATCATAATAAAATCATAAATAGTTTTTAAAACTATATATATATTCTAAACTATCAAATAATCTATTAGACTCTATTTGATTATGAACTTCCCTAGACAATATAAAGTATAGGCAAAAATTTTTAGTATCTAACCAATTTTTTTCCTTTTAAAGATGTAAAAAACCATTATAAGTATCGAAGCATAAAAGTAAGATAGCCGATTGTTGTATGATTATTATTGGATTAAAACTGGCATTTTTGCGATAATTGTGATTGGTAAAAATTAATGGCCTAACTTACAAAACTGTGCCCACGTAGTAACACACTGTTAAAGACTATATATAGTAAGTATAAAATACTATTTAAGCAAAATAAAATTTCATCAAATAAAAATATATAATCGCAAATCTAAAACAACAAAGTTGCAACAGACAAAGTTCGCAAACTATTATTGTTTGTAATATTTCTTGCAGTTAGAGATATAATCAGTACACTTGTTAGTTGTCTGATGCTGATGGCTGTACTTGAAGAACACATAAACTCCTATATTCTATATAAGACATTTTATATAAATCATTAACTCTCTTTATTATAACTACTTTGTTATTTATACACAATATGTATGTAACGACACAACATAACGACGTATTAAAATAAAAAATTATTATAAGTATGGATTTTTCAAAATAAAAATAAAAATATACTATTTACTATTAATTGAAATTTTTGAATTTTTACAAAGACATTGTTTGAAATTAGAATTTATCGGACTACGACGAGCCAAAATGTTAAAATAAAATATTCTTATTACTCTAAGAAGTGTAGGATATTCAAAACCTCGCAAATGATAAGTATGCAGATTTATTACTGCCTCAATCTCATCATGCAAGCTTATAAGAATGCGCACATTCAAAGAGAATTGAATAAAATGATGTAAAAGAAAAGGTGTTTAAAATAAGACAAAAAGAATGTAAATATTAAAAGATCTATTTCGGCCACAAGTATGCCTGCTGGCCATCGTCAGTACGATACAGGCATATCCTCTCGTAGACATATCGTGGTAAACCAAAAGGGTAAAAACTACTGTAGGCTGATGATATGATTTTCGCTAGTGGAAACGGAAAACTAGTTTCCACCTAAAAGATGGTTATAATTTCAAACAAAATCAACTCGAGAGATCAAAACCTTTACAAAGACATTGCCTAACTACCTATTTATTATTTGTAGAAAATGAATCAATCTATTGATCAAAAACAAATAGTTGTGCTGAAATTAGAGATGTTACTGTCAAGTATTATTTTTACTTTTAATAGTTCTAGTGTATAATTTATACATATTTTTAAATAAGTCCAAGTACTTTTCTATGTAGTTTAAGATAGTAATTAAAAAACGTTATTACAACGTTAATAAGATATTAATAAATCTAAAAAAAAACAAAATTTTTAAAAAAGAAAAAACATTAACTCAATCAAAATATATGATTTTGTCCTACAGTCGTCGATAATATTCGTTAGGTCAACAAATTTTCACTAAATCTGTGACTGTAAACCTTGTATTGATTGTTTTTATTTTATTTTTATAGTATCTGTTTTAGATTGTGACATTCTTGGAACAAGAATCAATTTGATGTATCTGAATTTTTACTCTAATGTAAAATTTCAAAACACTATTATTGCGAAAATTTCTCGTCAATTTGCCTATATTATTTTTCTAGGTTCTCTTTTATATTCACATACGTTATTCTAATATTTTTATTCTTTTGATTACAAATTTTTAAATATTGATTACAATTTCATTCTGTTAAGATGAGGTCAAGTGATAATACACTTCCTTGACTAGTTCGACATTTTTTTATTTCCAGGGATTTTCAACATTTTTCTCATCTAAAAAATTATTTTACAAAAGCTAGTAAGTAACTAAGTATTTAGAATCAATATATTGATGACTCTAAAACCGCATCTCACGTATAGAAGATACAATTTTTCCTTTCGAACCGACGATATAGCAAATAATATAGATCTCTTTTTCAGCAAAAGTTTTATAATTAATAAAAAATATTAAAAATAGATTAAGTTAGAATGGTATCTAAAGAGTGGAGGGACCTAATCATTGAAATATTTTTCTGTGCATAATACAAAATTATTTTCGAAAATCAAAACAATAAAAATAAGTTAAAAGAATACAAGGTTTCTAAATATTTAAAATCAAATTGAGAAACTTCTTATTACCATACATTAAATTTCGATTGTAATACCTTTAAGAATAAAAGCATTTAAGACTATCCAGTTCTACGTAGTAAAATTGGCAATATTTATATTTTCAAACGAGTAAATTTGTAGTACCTACGAAAAAAATATTCTATAACTCCCCTCCCCTATCTACTTAATACAACACAGTAATAAAATTAATAAAACAGACATGAAATCAATATAACAGAAACTCAATACGTCACCAACTCGAACAAGAAAAAACTTAAAAATAAAATCGCTCTCTCTCATACGAAAAGAAAGCATCACCTTGACAAACGACGAAGAGAGACACGTGCGAAAAGAGCATATAAGCGATTCGGTTAACATTAGAAATGTATACATATCAGTAAGGAAAATTGAAGCGGGCCTCCATCCTATACACATAGCAGAGGGGCGTTCGGGATCTGCGCGTCTGTCTTCGCGAGCCGTTTTAAATGTATTCTCCGCTTAGGAGCTCGGGCTAACCTCGCTCCACTTGGAGGATGATGGAAAGTGACAGGAAGAAGAGATGAATACGCGCCTAAGATGTATAACCGAGCTCCACTCGCTTCTACAAAGGCGGTACGCTCTCACACTATATACACACACACATACAGACACAGAGAAGCAGTCAGCTCCGAGTTAGGAAGGAGTTAGCGAGAGAGCAAGTTTGTCTCCTTCTCCCCAAGCCAGAGAGAGAGAGAGAGAGAAAAACACAGTCATTTGGCACCCGCGCTAATCGCCCAGTCACGACTCCGCTCTCCTCTGCTCCGCACAACGACGAGCTAAATACAAATTGCACGCTGTGCGCCTCTTCTTCACCTCGACCTGGCCGCCTAAATATTTCTCATTATTTTTCAAGGTGCATTCGCGCAGTCGTCTCTAAAAAAAAAAGAATCCGAGAGAGAGAGAGAGAGACATACACGTGAATAAAGGATGATTTAGCCGGGATCTCGCGCTCCTCTGTCGCCACGTCTTTTAGAAAGCGGTCAACCTTTGCCGGCCCTCGCTGCAGCAACCCCTCGCGTACGTGGCTCCTCCTTTTTCCCCGGACCCTCTTTTTTCCAAAGCTCGGGGAGCAAGCAGGGCTGCTCTCGCCGCCTTTTCTCGCGCCCTGGCGCTCAAGCTTTTTCTCTAAAGGCTGGCATGAATTATTCGCGGCTTGGTGAAAACGCCTAAGTGACGCGAGGATATAGCTCGACACTTAAATCGATCCTTGATCGCGACACGTAACGGACGAATCTAAGCTGAATTCGCAACGAGCCTTTTTATTCGAGCGCGCGCGCGGGTTACTTTTTTCTTTCTGGCTTTTTTTAAAAGTACATTTGCTAATTAGCGTTGGAAAAAAAGATCGCCGCGGGAACTACTCGTGCCTTTTTCTTTATTCAAGTGAATTAGCGGTTACATAATTTGGAAAGTTGTTAAATTAGTTGATGGCTAATTAAGCTTGTGCATTTATTTCGTTTGATATTAGGTAGTTTTTGTGTGTGAAAAGAAAAAATCGAATTTTTTGCGATAGTTTTTGAACGATCGAAGATTAAATTTACATCTTATGGTTAGTAGAAAAAGAGGAAATTATATCACTGAGAGAAAAATTTTCTAGAATCAAATAAATATTTTCTTCAATATTACTATAACAAAATATTTATTTAATTCAAATAGATATTTAGTAAACTCAAGTAAATATTTATTTAAAGTAAGTTTATTTTTTAAAAGTGAATAAATATTTATTTAAATTAAATTAATTTTGCTATTGAAGAAAACATTTATTTGATTCTACAAAATTTATACTCAGTATAAGTATAATATGATTTTACATGATTTCATAAAACTATTGAAATTAGTAGAGAATATCAGAGGTGAATGATTCCTTCGAATATTTGAAAAGTTAGAAAAGAGTGTATTTTAATAGAAGAAAATGATACTAACAAGGAGGAGCCAGAATCTGACAAAGGGATTTTAAGCATAAGAGGTTTGATAGTCGATTCCGGATACGTAAAAACAAAATTCATACTGATATTTTATGAAATAAATCCTTCTATCTGAGGAGTGAACTAAAAAATCTATTGTTTTATTAAAAATGATATCTCTTTTGTGACGATAACATATTCTAAATATTTATGTTATAAAAACCAGAGAAAAGACAATAAAAATGAAAAGTATTTATTCTTTTAAAAGTTGTAAGCAATCAATCGAAGATAACATCAAAAATAATAAATATATTTAGATCAATTTCTTATAATTTTTTTCCAAAAAATATCAATAAAATAAAATACAAGTTTTTAATCATTTATTTATTCGGAAATGAAATACTCTGTTGATCGCCGCGAACTATTCGTTTATTAAAATTTTGCCAAGAGTCTTTTCATTTTCTTAATCATCACCCACGAACAATAAATTCATCGAACTCTATTATTTTTTCATTCGTTTAATTCTTATAACTGTCAAAAGCATCAATACTTATTAATAAGTAAAAAAAGTTTTAATCAATGTTTCTTTTATCTAGTTTTATCGTCTTCTTTTTAGTATTCTGTAACTCGAATATGTAGAACGTTATGACCAATAAAAGAGATATTCTTTTTGAAAAAATGAGGTATATTTGAGATTACATAGCTTGTACTTCGAAAAAAAGAGCCCATTTGATGATGTTATAGATACTTAACTTCATTTTTAGGTGTCAAGAATCTACCTTCGAAGTCTTGTTAAAATTTCATACTCTAGCACCTCCTAGTAAGTACTTCTGTAAAATTATATATTTTTTGAAAAACGAATTTATTGATCACTACGAACAAACAAGATATTCATTTTTTTTAAGACAGAGTACGTATTATGCTCCAAGATTCGAGACTTAAACTACGTGATGTCCAATCAAAAAATTAATAAGTGTTTCATCCCGTATCTTGGAGGATTATACGTGCTCTGCTCTTAAAATAAAGTTAATATCTTGTTAGTTCGTAGTGATCAATAAATTCATTTTTCAAATAAATTATCGACAAACAATACAGTTTTTTCGATTTTATTTATTTTGTATTTGTCTTATATCTCGAAAATTAAATTAACATTCTCAATGTACCTTCTCGTATATTATAAGAAAAAGATTTATATGTTTAAATATGATAGGTTTGAAGTACTGAATACGAGCTGTTAAGTTATTGTTAATTCTAACTCGAACGTTTTACTGTGTAATGACGCAAGGATTTTTTTTCTAAAGACGGTCGAAAATACGTATTTATAATCAATTATTCTTCACAAATTAAACAATAATTCATGTTACTTAAAATATCAATGCAATTAAATTGTCTACTGATTATCATTTATTCTTAATGCAATATTTAAAAAAGATTTTTAACTGCAAGTACTCCTTTTTTTCAATGTGCTGTTTATAATTCTTTTGATAAAAATTTGAGAATACTCCTGTTTGTGTCTTTTTTTTTTTTAATAAACTATTATTATGGTTGAAGAAATACCAATCGAAAAACAAAATAGATTCCCAGAATATAATAATTTATTTTGGCGTAGCAGCAAAAAACCAAACACTTCCATTTTCTAAAAACCCACCAAAACTTCACAAAAATACATAAACCCACCTCTGTCACCCCCAAAAAACGCATAAGTCCAGAAGAAACAGCGCGGCGCGAGAAACTGACACGACATTACGATAAAATTGGCATTAAACAGATCTTTCCGAGCAGGCAAAGAAACGAGCCTCAGCCGAGCGCGCAGGCAAGGTGAAGTAAGACGATCCTCGCACAGAAACACATCTACACGTACAGCTCTCGCAGCATAAGAGAGTAAATGTGATCGGGGTTGCGCGTGCGCTTGCGTTCCGCAATTTTCTTATAGCGGCAGATTGTTTTGTTACCGCAACGTATAACTCGTACAAGATTCATGATTGCACGTACGTACACACACAGCGCCAGCTCGGCGTGTATATACACGTGGAAGCCGGGCCCACACAGACAGCGCCGGGAAGAAGGAGGCAACTGCCAGGCAGTGAGATAGAAAGAGAGAAGGAGCGCTCCTCATTGTTGACGCTTAAGTGGATTGGTAATCGAAAGGCGAGCTCGTGCGCCGAATGCCGAGCGCGCAATATTCAATCACTTAGGGATCGCTCTTATTAACTCGAATTTTCCCGTTACACGGCCATTTCTGCCGCAGCGCGCAATCGATGCCCGAGCAAACATCCCGAGATTCTCCTTATATATACCTTGCGCTTTTTTCTCTGCCCTCTCTCGCTCTGTGCCCTCCCCTTTTCCGAATACTCATTTTCTCTGATTAGCGCGGCGACGTGTATTTTCGGAGCGGATCATTACTCCGGAAAGTAAATCGCTCGAGGAGGCTAGGAACTCGAGCAGCGATGCATTATCGATAATGCAAAATCGGATTTTTGCGATTGCGAATAATCAGAGCGCACGCGCAGCTGTTATCCTGATGCGCCATCGCTTGCATTATTCCGGCGAGCGAGGAACGGAATTAGAACGGAGCAAAGGGCGCCGTGGTGTATAGCACCTAATCAGCGTGAAATGCCATCGACGGTCTTTATTCGGTGATTATTTTGAGATGCTGTACCGGAACTCGCGGCATTATTAAACGGCTTGGAGGAATCGTGGTGATGAGAGCCAAAATTATTTTATTAATTATAGTTCTTGACGACTGGTATTGATTATTTTTGATCGGGTAAATTGAGATTATTCATGGCTGATGCGGCTAGATGGATAAGATAGGTTTTATATGTGGACGAAAGAAATCTGGATTTAGAAAATTTTGAATTATTAAAAATTTGGTTAGTTTAAAAGAAATTCTGAACCATGATTATTTCACGATCCAAAAGAGATGGGTGGATTTCAGTCTTTCGAACGTAATAATAACTTCAGATTTTTCATTACGATAATTTATTTTATTTTAATTTTACATTAAAAATTAGAGAGGAAATTCAAATTAAGTTGTCTTTAATTGAAGTTCTTGTTAAATTTTAAGTTCGAATATAAAAAAAATTGAATTTTCTTCTGATGCAAATTGAAATTCTTATAATATCTTTAAGATATTCATGGAGATTAGTATATAGGTGATATAGCTTACAAGCCATCCTCAAGTTTTAATAGTAAGACAAAAAGAGAAGATTACTACAGAGCTCGTATGGATCGCCAACTGATTTGAAAGAGAAGATGGCAAACATGAAGACTGAGGTGTCCTTTTCTTTTGTCCATGGTGCGAATACTATTTTTCACTATTTGTATTGCTGCGCTCTGGCCCTAACCTCGCCGTGACAAAAAGTGCCATTAAGTTCACTATAAAAGTGAGTTTTTGGCTTAAGTTTTGTGTGTCCTATAAGCTTGTGATTTATGCAAAAAGTGAAAACAATGTCCTACAAAGGACGTTCTTAACCCATAAGTTTTTTTACCTATAGCGCACTGTTTCAAATAAGTGTGAACTCTCTAAATTTTAAATAGTGGGAATTCGCACTTTTTACTCTTTAATGGAGCATTCTGAATTAAAAAATATTAAAAATTCACTACTTTATCGTGAATTTTCACTATTTTTTAGTTCAGAATGCTCCACTAAAGAGTAAAAAGTGCGAATTCCCACATATAAAACTTACAGAGTAAGTCACACCCTTAGCACATGAAAAACTTACGTGAAACGTCGAATTTAGGGCACTCAATTTAAAAAAAGTATTTTTCACATACGTACTCTCTAAAGTTGAAATAGTGAAAAATCA
>JAPYZA010003766.1:0-14781 GCA_030522685.1 Eupelmus azureus | reverse complement strand
GCTTCGCCGCCGGTTTAATTGACGCGCTGCTTTGTCGCTTGGAATAATGTCATTGGGCCTGTCGATGCTCGAGCGGCTCTGCTTTTACGGCGGGATTCGTACTTTCGGGGAGCTGGAGCAACGTTTTAATGTATTTTATTTATCCGGCCTGGTAAATTGCTCGAATGATGTTTCGGATTGCGAGGGTCGTTTGGTATTTTGATTTTCAAATCCGTATGTTAATCCGTTTTACTGGACGTAAAATACAATAATTGTTTTTTGAATTGTACGCGTGACTTATGTGAAAACGGCCGCGGTGGCGATATTGCGTCTTGCGCCGTTGCGTCAGTTGGTATGACGTCAAAACAGAACAAGAGCTCTTAATAACTCACTTAGTACCTGAAACGACTTGTCTACTCTGAAGAAAAAAGTAGCAGTAAAACTATATAGAGAGAGAACAAGCTTTTTTATTCTCCTATATCATTGCGTACTTGGTAAAAATAAAGTTAAGCGAATAAATAGTTTGAAAAGTCGTTACAAAACGTTTGATCACGTAGTTAAGCACAGTTATGCCAGAGAGCGGGCAATTTGCAAATTATAACAAGTTTAAATCTATTAGAGCGCGGGATGCCACCAGCATAAGCATTGAAATTGCTGTGAATCATAGTCTTTGTTCTAGAAGTATGGCAATGATATCTATACACAATTACTAGACGGTCTATAATCTCCGGCATTCCTGGTAACGAGCATAAGTCTCTAGACTATAGCTTTCTGCGTACGCTCGAATATTAACCTCTCGCCGCATAATAAAGAATGCCTGAATGAATGGAAAATGATGCGCGCGAACATGCAATGAGTATTTGCACCACACGTCTAAAAATATAATGTTCTTATTTCTCGCGGTAATTCCAATGTTTTATCCGCTTTCATTGGAATTTCATTTAACCATATTTCACTAAAACCCCTACAGTGCAAAGCGGTGTACCGCTCAGAAATGAATTACACCGAAAACGCGCAAGTCCACAAGCATATCCAGACATAAACTACATCAGCATATCACCCAGCAACATCTCTAACCTCCACAAATTCCAAAAGTCAAAACACCCACATCTCCCCCCGTTGGCCAACAAAATTTTCAGCCGAGCAAAAAAGCAAGCCAACCGTACAAACATCCGCCTCTATACATACATAGTCGTGCAAACGTCGTTTTCGTGCGCGCTTAATATTGCAGGAAGAGCGAGAGAGAGAGCCAGGTTCTCTCTTGCGCGCGCGGGCGACGTTGCCGTAGTCGCTCGGTGCACGCGAGCTGCTTTATCTCGGGGCTGCTATCGGCCGCTCCGCAAAAAGGAGCGAGCGCGAGCGAGCTCGAGCGCTGCACGGCAACGAGAACGTGTCGAACGTGCGGGTTTCAGCGGATGCTAGCTCGACTGTCACGCGCGCTCGAGCCACCCGGGGATGGATTGTGTAGTTTTGGAGGTGAACTTTATTTTTGCTTTTTTTCGCCGCTACGGAAAGGTTTAGAGTGCTTTTTTAGTTTTCCACGTTAGAGAGCTGGCTTTTGGAAGTCGCGACTGCTGGATTCGGGCCTGTTTTTATAGCGTATTTTTATTGCCAGCCTGTTTTTTCTGAGAGAGAGAGGTGTCTGTCGGGTAAATATGGTTAGCTGGAATGCTAAATTTTTTTTGCGTTTTGTTTTGCGTGCTGAAAGAATGTCCTGCCTGAATTTTTGTTGTAATGTTTGTGTTCGATGTTGATTGACTACTGACGCTCAATTCAACAAGTAATATTAAATTGATTATTTAGATTCACTAAAAGAAAATTGATATTAAAAAAATAAAGCAATTTAAATGGATTGTTAGGGAAACATCTCTATAAAACTGACATATAATCAGTGCAGCGATGTTTTTATCAAAGTCGAGCAAAGCATGCGGAGTTCGTCAAAAGAAAATCCGGATCTTCATATCGTCCAATCGCAAATTTAATTTCGACTGTCTATCAAATCGCTAAGAAATTCCGGAACAATCAATAAATAGCTTCACAACGATATTAAACAAACCAGGGGAAAAGATATATAAAGTAGGAAAGAAGGAGAATAAGAAGCTGCAACGGCAAAGGAGGAAGGAAGCTTATAAAAGGGGGAAAGATCGAAAAACCGCGAGGCTTCATATCAGGGAGCGTTGGCGGCGGCGGTGGGGGCAATTCCTCGAAAATGCCAAGCGTCTCCATCGAACATTCTTAAGGACGCGGGAGGACAATAAAGCAGCAGCGGCAACCCCGCCGAGTTTCATGCCCCAGACGCCCGAGAGAGAGACAGAGAGAGAAGAGCTGGAGAAAAATCCAAAAAGACGAACAAAGGATAAAACGAGCTATATAAAGAGAGAAAGGAACGAGAGACAACAGCCATCGAGGGAGAGAGGAAACTATACAGTACGTATACGTATATACGTATAGAGCAGCATCCTCGCGCGTCCAGCGATTTATCGAATCGCGCGCAGAGCAGTGCAGAGAGGGAGCCCAGGTGGCTTTTCAGGAGACGCGCTAGCGAAAGTTCCAAGAGAGCTGTACCAGCAGCAGCAGCAGCACTACTCCCCCCTTTTAGCAAAATGAAACGCACCCGATGGCTTTTGTAGGGCCGCCGGCGCCGCGCCTTTTGGGCTTTTGCACATACGTCGGCGTAGCGTAAAAGTTAAGATAAAAGAAGAAGGAAGCGACACACTGCAAGGATGATGGAAAGTGCTGGCTTGAGAAATGAGGAAGAGAAGAAACTATGTGGAGCAAAGGGTTATGTATTTGTCACTGGGAGTAAGAGATAGAGAGGATTTCGTTTGAGCCGTCGATTCCATAAAAGACATCTCGTAATATCACTGAGAATAGTAGTAGTACATACTTTGACAAGCGCGTCATTAGTAGATTCAAAAATATTAATGAAAATTATATTGCGATAACCCATTTTAAATAGAAAATAATGCAGAGCGTGCTCAATAGCAAGGCGGTGCTGATTAATCAAGTTAGGAAGTTTGATAAGCAGAGAACCAGGAGATTCAAGCTCCATTGTAGAGATAAGAAAGATAAACAAGTTTCTGCTGTTTCAGAGTCTTGCATTAACTCGTGCTGCAATTTAACAATTCCTGGGCCGCGCAAGTCCGCTGCAAGATCATTGGCAATTCGAAGGGGCGAGCCAATAGTAGGTCTTGTTTGCAGAATGCCAGTTCAGCACACCGAAAAATAGAAGTTTCAACCGCGCCGAAAGAATAGACAAGTTTCTTCGTTGTCGAAGAATTCAAGCGTTCAATACGAGCTATTGCAACGATCTAATTGCTATCTATGATTTCATAATTATTAAGAAACACGGTTTCTTTAGCTTAGAGAAACCTGATGTTAAAAAGATAAACCACTCTTTAAAGCGAATAAAGTATTTCTTTTTCTCTCAACATTACGCCCTTAACTTTCCATTTAAAATAAACTAACCAGAAACATTCACCTTTAGAAAATAGCGAGAATCGGATAAGCTAAAACCATAGCCCCGAATAAATAGCTCGGGTGATTACCAATCGACAGAACCCCGTCGTTTACGAAATTACCTGGCAACCCCTTCTTAAGACAAGCGGGAACGATGCAGCACAAAAGGAAGCACCTCGGAAGGAAGAAGCAACGTCGAAATCTTCTCGCTCGTTTTCGCCGTCGACGAGAGGCTGAGGCTTAAAGAATATGAGGGAAGAGCCGCCGCCGCGAGAAATTGCACTTTGCGACGTGCCCCCGGAACGAGAGATAAAGAAGGCCTTCCTCAGCTTGGCGTTATGGTCGGCGATGCACGCGGTAAGAACGACGCAGAAGAAGAATTTTGGGGAGGAAAAAAGGAGAGAAATGGGATGCCGCCGAGATCGCAATCGGGCGCGTTTGCCTGAATGGCTGTCGTTTAGTCAAACGCTGATCATCGCGAGGGCGCTGATATGGCCGCAAGAGCGAAAGCTTGACTGATGGTGTCTCGCGGTGCGCGAGCTTTTTTATTTACGGAATAAGGGTGTAATAGTTCGGCTGAGAGGGGGAGTGATTATGGAGTGCTGGAAGAGAGATTATAGACTGGCATTTGAATGCGAACTCTTGATTCGAGTTCCGCTCTTGGAGTTGGGGGTTAGGAGGTTGACGAATGCGAGGAAAGTTTGGCCATTAGGAGTGTCAAAACTTTCTCGAGGAGCTTGAGATCATCGTCGTTGAATCTTTGAAGCTGATGATTTTTTAGAATACTTATAAAAGATGATTTTTAAAATGACTGGAAAAACTAATAAAAGCAAATAAGGTAAAAGAAAAGTTTTTATTTTTGATCATAAGAATTTTTCTTTATCACTTTATTGACAAGCAGAAAGTTGAAATCCTTGAAAAAATATTTTATCCTTCGCTACTTAGAGGAAGAATTTGCAAAGCAGTATGAAAGAACAAAGTACGGCGAGTACCTCGAAGAAAAACAAAATCCGCCCAAGAATAGTAAAAGTCTTTCACCTTTGCTCTTTCAGGAACGTATTATCCTTGTACAGTGGAAACGAAAAATTTCCAAACAAGAATTCACGTGTATCAGACTAATTTACTGTAACATTACTGCAATTTAACGCACGTTAACAAACTAAACAGCCCCTGAATTGCCCATTTATTTGACTATAGCTATCTCCTAATTAACAAAACGTTAGCCGGCTACAAAGAGGCAAAGTTAACTCCCAATTATTTTTGCCAGCGACTATCCCACCTAATACATCCTCGCGAGAACGAAGAGCAGAGCTGCACGCTGCTTGGCGCTTTCCCGTCTTCTTAGCGAAAGTTAGTTCAGCGGCTCCCTTCCTCTTCCCCGAGCGGCGATTATCTGATTTTTCGGCGTTAGAGGCTGAAGTTTTGCGGAATTTAAATCGCTCCCACCTCCCGCATACAAGCCGCGCTGAATTATGTTTACGTAGCGCATCTCCTGGGCTAGCGCGAAAATCGAAAGTGCGGGGGCCGCGCCGGTAGAGGGCTAAAGAACTGCCCCCTTAAAACGGCAATTCCCGGTAACAAACGGCGGCGGCCGCGCTCCTCGGAACTTCGGATTAAGCCCGGCAAGAATCTTGCAGCAGTGTAATGGATTTTTAACGAGTTAAACAATCGTTAAGAGTTTAAACAACGTCGCAAGCGCGTGCGAAACTGCAAGCTTAAATCTTTCTTGGGCGAGCGCGCGCCCCCTGCTTTATAACCTCGGCCTTTATCCGACGTATGCAGCGCCGGCAGCAGCTTCCTCCAGGGATTGTAAAAATAAATTGTCGAACGAAGCAGGTGCAAGCGCCCGCTCGAGTTTAACAAGTGGTTCGTTTAGGAGGAGGAAGATGGGAGAGTGGGCAAATGAGGTTGCAGTGATGAAACTGGGCTCGACTCAAGACTCGCGTCCGGGCTTTTCATATTAAATTGAAAGGTTCTTGATACATGAACGAGCTCTGGATCGGGATTAAAAAAAGAGTTAAGCAACTTCCGGGGGATAGGTAGGAAATGTTTTTTTAATTGCGAAAGTCGCATACAGCCTTTCGTACTTTGTTCGGCGCTGGCAAGAGTTTCATGAATATTTCAAAGTGGAATTTGTTTAAAATTACAAAATTTACTGCAGGTGCTGGGGGTGCTGCGATAAAGGGGCTTTATAAAAGTTCATTCGTGTCGTGTAATGAAGTTCTTACACCTGCTGGAAATGAGTTGCACGTGCTAAACCGGCTATTTACTGGCAATTTTCGTTAAACAGTTTGCTTTCGAAAACTTTCAATTTTCAGGATTAAAATTAAATTCTCTCTCCAATCAAAAAACTACGAGATGAACCCATTCACTGCATTACCGTTTCTCAATAGCCCACACCAACCTTGAGCAGATGAATTTCCACAGCTCAGCCTGTTGAAAAGCCACGAATTTATTTATAACTCTAAGAAGCTCTTCGTCAGTGCATCCTCCCACAAAATACATAGCGAATCTTTCTCCATCCCAGAGTCGGAAAAAAACGAGTAGTTGCTGCGCGCAAAAGCAAAAAAGGAGTAACTCTCGCGATTCCTTTATACTACTCACTGTGTGTACACTGCTCAAGGAACACAGACTCGCGCCTTTATTCCTCCGTTTCGCGTAGACGTATATGCCCGAGTGATCTCGTCTACAAGAGGCCCAGAGAAGGTACAAAGGCTCGCACGCGAGTCAATGAGAAAATCGGAGAGGGAAAGCGTACGTCACGAAAGAGAGAGAAAAAGAGAGAGAGAGAGCGCAGCAGGCCAGCAGCTCTACTAGGGCCCTCCCCAGGCTCGGGCCTGACAGAGACGAATAGAGGGCTTCGCGGCTACAGCAGCGCCGTGGGACCCTGTCACGCCGCTGCCCTCGCCGCGCGCGCGCGCGCGCGGTATTTCTTTTTCGCGGCTCTGACTTTACACGAGTCGCGCGACCAAGCGACCAGGCTCTGTGTCGTTGCACCGAGTTATTTGTTGCGCGAGAGTAGCCCCCCCCCCCTACTCTTCCCCATAACATGCCCGACTAATTTGCATGAATATTCCGATGCAGCGATGTTGCGTGCGCTGGTCGCGCTTATTTTTTCGAGGGGGAGCGAGTCGGGGGTGGTGGCGGCGGCGGCGCTGGATTCTCTGAGGTCCGGAGGTGGTTGACGCCGGGATTTATGGGCTTGCGTCGAGTTTTGTACTGTGCGCAGGTGGAGGAGGAGGAGAGGCTGTCTCGAAATTGGGAAATCGTTATTCGATGCTTTCTAAAAAGTTCAGGTGACTTTATCGCGAGAAATATCTATATAAAGTCGAGAAAACCCTCGCTTATATCGTGATCTATGGGCTCTTCTTTTTATAAGAAGGAGACCGACTATATTTCAAAAGATAAGTTTACGTCTACTATCGAATCGGAAGATCTACTTCCTTCTGTCCCAATAATTACATAAGCGATTTTATAGCCGTAAAAAATATTTTTCAAACCCTTCTAAGCGAACAAAAAGAACAAAATCCGTTACATAAGATAATTTTAAACGTCTAATCCTTTTAAAACCCGACACCTTCCGCGTGTAGTCCCTCTCCAACGACACACAATTTCTCTGTTTTCTCGAGCGAGTCCCCCGCACATGTAGCGAAAGGCAATCCGGCTTTTCTCGTTTTTCGAAATCCCAGCTCTAGCTCTCCAGCTTCTTTTCCTGGCCCTCTTGTCCTCGGGCGCGTCTAATCGCCTCGGTAAATTAGGAATTCATTACGTCAGGACTACCATTCCCGGGAGAGATAAAGCGGCCGAGATTAAGCGCGCCAGATATTCTAATTAATTTTTCCTCTCTCGCTCCTTTCTTTTCGGAGCTCTACTCCGAACAGGCCAAGAGGGAGAGAGAAAGAGAGAGGGGGAGAGAGGACAAGTGCCTTTTAATCCGAACCTTCAGTCTCCTGTCAACGGCCCGGAGCGAGATAAGTTTTGAATGATGCAGCGGCTCGACGAGTGGCGAGGAATCCTTTTTCAGTCTTGGGAGTAGCGAGAGAAGGGTTAGAATGGGGCGCTTAATGGCTCCTAAATAAATTAATGGTGGTCAAATAAGATTTCGGCAGGGCTTCGTCACACCGCTTGTTTCCGACCCTTCTTTTTTCCTTGCTCGATTGCGATGAGTTATCGATCCTTCTCCCTTGAGTGAAACGAGAAAAAGACTATTTAAGGTGTTAAAAGTAAATATTGGACATTCATGTCGTGATGGGAATTGGATCGTGGGGAGGAAGGATCAGTCTAAAGATAGTTTAATTTTGCCAACTTGTAAGATAAGAGAATCGAGGGTACAGTGCGCGTTGAATTATTAAACTGCTTTGCAACAACTTTTTTAGTGATTTAGTCACCCCCTGAGCAACACTTTGCGTGCTAGACAATCCCAATGGTACTTTTGTTGCGCATTAATTTTGAGTAAGTTAAATATTGAGTTGATGATGTGCGTGCACGGTTAATGTACCGAAGAAGTACCATGGGGACACAGAAGCTTACTTTGAATCCCTAGGCTTCTATTCTTTCAAAAATATCAACAACAGATGAACTAAATATATCCAAAAGATGTTTTTCAAATTTACAGGACGTTAAGCAAAGGGACATGAAGACTTTCGATTAATGATAAACAGTTACAGTAAGAGATAATTTTATGTTTGAGTAAGCTGTCCACCTTTTTCCGTGTTTCCATTTAAAACTTACAAATAAAGTAAAAGAATGAGTCGAAAGAGTTTCTACCTGCTGAAGAGATCAACAAACGTTCAGCCCAAATAAATAAACGTGCAGAGCGGAGCGGCTCTCCTGACATCTCTGACAAATCGGCACGAGAGCGTGCAGAGCGGGAATCATTGTTGAATGATTCGAGGTGAAAGCTCGCGTCGCTCGCTCGCGCGACTCGTGAACGTGAATAATGTCCGACCAATTAAGTGTAGTTCCCAAGACGAACTGCCGCCGCCACCGCCTCGGCAGGCGAGCTCACGAGGAGCGAGGGCACGAGATCAAAATAAATAAAGACGCCTACTCTTCGTGCTCCTCTCTGCAACCCCGCAAGAAAATGCACCAGGTACGTGATGTGGAACGGAAAAGGCGGATATGCCGCTCTTGCGCTGGTTCTTCTCTTGCTCCTTTTTTTTTGAAATACCGAGTGCTCTCTGTTTTTCGAATACCTGCTTTGAATCATCGCGATAAATCTTCGTCTTGGTCGCTCGCTAGCGACTGGAAAATAAACGGCCGTTGTGTAAGCGTTGACAAAGGAGCGAGTTTGCGAGCGCAGGCGCAGGCGCGCGAGCGTGAAATGATTAATTCGAGAAAAAAGGGGGAAGAAGAATTAAAAAATGGTACTCGAGACGTGCGCGTGATGAATCTGTTTGGGCTTAAACAAATGCCGCGTCCTCGAAGAGTGGCCCGAGTGCGAGATTTCGTCCGCGAAATTATTGTGTCACGAGTGAAATATAACGTATTTGTGTATGAAAAGCGAGATGTAGACTAATAAACAGGGAGTAAGAAGCGTCTCTCTGCTCATGCTCGCGGATAAATAAATCAAATATATAGGTACACAATGCCGCGCGCGGGCGCGTAAGAGAGAACCGCTGCGGATAATCCTCATAAATATTCATTGCCAACGGCATAACAACCTTATAAGGCAGGAAATGAATCAGTAATGAGGTTGATGAAAACAGGAAGAAAATCAAATACTTTGCTCGAGCGCAAAATTTTCGCTGTTTTGATGAAGCTAAATAGATTGTTTGTTTTTTAACAAACTAGGTCAGAAGGTCGCTGGGATCTGGTTATCTTTCTCCACAGTTGAGTGCAAATTGCACATTAATTGCTTATCAAATTTAATCAGCGATGATAATACAAAAAAACAATCGTCCCTCCACCACTTAAACACTACATTACTTGGTCCGAGTGTACCATCTCACAGGAGCAACTCTATTCGCAGCGGACTCCCCGACATCAATCTCACGTCGGCGGGAAACTGAAAAAACACACTCTGCCGGCAGCAAAGAAGCCATTACAATCCACTCGACGGCGCGTGTCGTCCTCGCTAAAAAATTACGATTTTTCCTACTCTCTCCAGTCTCCCGTCCAATCCCTGAATCGGCAAGGTTCGCACCCTCGTCTAACCTACAAAAAGATAGAAAGGCGGGCGCGGGCCACAAAGGGGCTTTAAAAAGATCTTGAAAAATCCCGCTGCCCTCCATCAGCCGAAGAGCAGCGGCGGCGGCGGCATCATGGGTGTGGGTTCTGCGAGCTAAGGGGACAGAAGGCAGGGAGATGGGGGAATGTATTCGGCTGATGAGAGAGAAGGAGAGAGAGGGAGAGAACTAATAAGATTTTTCCCTTCGCCTCTCATTGTATTCCGTCCGCATACTTTCGCCGGCGTGCATTATTACTGTGCGGGTAAATTTTACGTGTACGAATGTGTATAAGCGGGTTAGCCGGGCCGCTGGATCTACATCATCGTCGTCACGATTCCCCTCCTTTCAACATCTACATGCATGCACACATATTTTGCTCACTCACTCTCCGGCTCTCTATCTCTCTCTCTCTCTCTCTCTCTCCTGTACCTGACAATAAAGGCCCGCCATTAGGATTATTAGCGACGACGCGGCCTCGCTGCGCGCGCATTATCTACGTGCTCGAGAGGAGAACGAGTTCCCACTAATTATCCACGGTTATTTTGCAGCCGAACCCGTGTTTATTGTTGTGTGTTCGGACGTGCCCGCGCCGCTGTGTCTATCATTATTAACGGAGAGCCGAGCGCGAATGCGCACTAATTGCGTTTGTTGCTGCGCGCGCGCGCGCCCGCTCGGTTAGGACACAAAGTGCGTTTATGGAACGCGCCCCCCTTGTTTCTGTAATAAACGGGCTTTAAAAATTCTTTACATTGTATGAATTCGGATATATATATATATATATATATATATATACGTGCGCGATGCCACCCCAAATCTCATAGTTTTGTAATTTATATAGCGAGTATATTTCCATCGTTATCCAAATGAGCGATACGTCAATTTTCAGTTGACGGAAACGTAGAGTTATTGATCTTGTTACGTAATAGATTCAAACGGTAAATATACTTTTCCGGCTGTCGCTCGATTTGTACTGCTCATGACCCCCTCGAAGACAGCAGCGCGATATTAGAGACATCTATGAGGAGGTCAATATTTTTTACGCCGGGGGAAATAAAGATCATTATCGTCGTTCATTAATTCACTATTCTCCCGCCGCTCATTTCTAGAAATCGATCCATTAGGCTACCGTTATTTTACAGCATAATTTATATTGAAAGCCATTTCTATTCTTCATACGCGCACTAACATAATCATTAATCGTAACTTTATCTATAAAACATTTTAAAGAAACGATATCAGTTGCCAAAGTCAGCCGTGGCTCATTTAAAGCAGCGCGCTTATACAAATGAAATCTAAATAACCCGAGCTAAACTCCATAAGCGAGTATAAGACAGTAATTGCTCGAAACGAAACGCGCGGCATCTTACATCGCCAGTCGCGCGAGAGCGTACACATATCTCCGGCATGACTCATTATCTCACTCATAACCGGCATAAAAAGCAATAAGTCGAGGCTGCTGCTGCCGCTGCTGCTGCTGTAGCAGTTGCAACAAAGCAACCTTGCTGCGCTCTCCTCGCACGTACACGTAACAATAAAGAGCGCGTTCGCGCACGGCTCTGCATATTTGTTCAAAGCTGCCACACACAGCCTGCAGCAGCGCAGCGCGCCGCGCGGCATTAATAAATAATGCACCTTTCTCCCCTCCCTCCCTTTCCCATTTTTTCCCTCCCCGTTGCGCGTTTCGCAACGTCGAAACTGCGCTCCGGTAAATTCCTAAATTAACCCCTTCGCGCTCTCGCGCCGATCGTAAATATTACTCCTTCTCTCTCTCTCTCTCCCCGCCGGCTCTCCCGCCTAAAGAGTAAGAGCTCTGCTCTTTTCGTGCGCCAGCAAAAACGACGCGCGCGAGGAGGACTATGCAATATCGCGAGCGAGCGCGTCTCCGCTCCGTCTCGACGGTAAATTTAAATAACGGCCGAGCGAGCCGTGTCGGATGGAATACGCGCGAGCAACAGCTCTCGAGACGAGAGAGAGAGAGAGAGAGGGAGAGTAGTTTTAGTTTTAGTTTTAGTTTCGACGCGAGACGCTTAGCAAGCGCGCGATTTCCAGAGGTGCAAAGCTCGTCGGCTGCGAGCAAGCGCGCAGTTCTAGCGCGTTAATTAATCGAGGCAAACTTTGCGCGCTGCTCCCCGCCGAGGGCCTGTTTAGCCAGCCGGAGACATTAAGTGATTGTTGCTGTTGCGCTGACTTTCCGAGCCGAGCCTAATGCTTTTTTGACTGGCCGGACGGGCCGGCGTCTTATATTCGCCGCGTCTCGCGGACTTTTGGAAGGCTGACACGGCGAGCTTTTTGGTTAAGAGGCTGCTTAGAGTTTTCGGGGCGACGGTGACGTTTTTGTTTTAAGGTGAAGAAGAAGGACATGAAGTAAGATGTAAATTACAATAAATGGATTTTTTATTTTTATTTTAGTATTATTTCATTGAATTTTAATTTACGAACTTGTCTAATTCTATTCCTGTAGATTAATCCAACTTCTTCTACTGTATACAAAAATATTTCGATACTTATTATTCCGACAAAATCATTAATCACCAAAGCAAACTGTAATTAATTTCCGACTACAAATGGAGATAATAATATATTCATACAAATCATTCCCTCCTATCGAATCTAACCTCGACCACCAGCGGTCCCCGACAAAAAAGTAGCCATCTGTCGAGTGCATATTAAGTCACAGCGGCGCATCCCTCGTATCAATCGCTCGACTCCCCTATCTCTCTCTCACTCTCTTTTTCCGGCAGTCCGGCAAATGACTTTGGCCAGGATTTCCCTAAACTCCGGGCGCAACTAGGCGCACGAGTCCCAAGCTCTTTCAGGTGCGCAAATGGCCCATCATAAGCTGCGAGTGGCCCCCGGAGAGTAAAAATGGCTATTATACGGCGCAACAAAGGAAGGGCAGGAAAGACAGCAGCAGAGAACACTGGAAGAAAAGAGAAAAGGCGCGCGCGCGCGCGCCCGGCCAATTCGTAAAGGCCAATAAACAACGGGGCAATACTCGTAAAAACCGAACTCGCCGAGTGGATGATTTATCGTCGTCCCGTTTCCCTCGGATTCATTACTCATATATATATATATATGAAGAAAGAAGAGAGAGAAAGAGGAGAAACGAAGAGAGTGCTCGCTCGCTCTCGTATCGATGTGGTCCGCTGCTGGCCTGCTACTTTCGACTGATGCCCGTTGAGTTTTCGAGGTCCCCAGACGCGGCTCTGCGAGTGCTCGTCTTTAATCAACTCGGCGCTGCGCTGGCTGCCAAGAAGAATTGCGAGCTGGAAGATGCGGCTCTCTCATTGGACTCTGGAGCTTTCAAGGCCGAAAATATACATAGGCGTGGGACAAGAAAAAGTAGCTATTTCCTTTTAGCTTGTAATAAATATTTAAACATATAGATATAATTTGGAAGCTTATCTATGGACGTTCAGTGGCTACCTGCAGATCAGATAAAGAACAAACCCAAAGTACTCGAAATAGCCATAAAATAGCAGGCTTCCCTGAACTAACAACATAATCATAACCCGAGCATCCGTCATAAAAGAGTTTACTATGTACTCCCTAGATAGCGGAGAATTTATACCAGCCCTAAACATCCGAAAATTCATCCAAACTCCGAAAAAATGATCGCGATATTTTTTCTCCTCTCCCGTGTACCAGCTCTGCTGGCTTTGAAGATAAGAAAAGCCGCCCAACTCCCTGTTGCTAAAAAGGACCAAGGGGAGAGAGCGAGCACTATATAGTCAATGCGCTCCTCAGCCGGCAGTCAGGCCGAAATATTATTTTGACAGCGATCGCTCCCTTTTCGCCGCTGCGTGCATCGGGGGCAGCGTCCTCCATAAATCCCGAGCCGGCTGCTCGAATCGAGGGGACGAGGCGACTTGGCTGTGTGCTTCTTCTGCTCCCCTGGTTTACTCGCGCCGCGTGTCCGCGCCGCGCATTACGAGACAATTTTTATATAGCGCCAATGGATTATTATCATTTTTCTTATTTACGCTGGAGGAATTGCCTGAGCCGCGGCTAAAACATTCTTTTGCTTTTTTTGCTAAGAGAGAGCGAGGGAGAGTGTAGAAATTAATGGTCATATCGGTCTGGGGAATCACTGACTTGGGAGGGAGCGTTTCTTTTCTTTTTTGTAAAGCGAGGATCGTGAGAAGGATGATTTTTGGAAAGGTGTGAAAATCAGTTTAACAAACATTTGAATCAATATAAACGTGACTCACCAGCTATTGGTACAGTGATTTATTTTTGCTGTTTGTAGATGATTAAGATCAACTCACCTAAAACAAAAAGAAAAGAAATTATGAGTTTTTACAATAAATTCAAATTTTTGAAATAATATAGATTAATATAGTGAAATAGTGTCATAATAATGCTTATTAAAAATTATCATTTTTATACTAAAAATCTGTTCATGTATATTAAGACATTTCAATATTTGAAGCCAAATAAACAAGCAACTTCAAAACTTAAAGTCACTGAAAAAGCAATCTTATTTACGAAACAATCCCTCTTTGGATTACAAAAAAAGAAAAGTTAGCAGCAATAGTTCCAGAAGCTTAACAACGTTAACTTATGATCCCGCGAGCTATCCGTTTCGTGACCCGACAACCTCACCGAACCGCTCCAACCCTCGACTCGGAATTAAAAATTCTCCGGGCGTAGCAAGTCTCTCTCGTTCGAGCCGACAGCATCGCAACAACCCCGGCAACATATCGGATCATAGTCCGCGACTCGAAACTTTCTCTCTTTCCCCCCTCTCTTGCCAGGCCACGATCATCCTGGAAACCCTTGCGACTAGTATACGCGCAGCGACGCATCCTTGATCCTTTCTCCGTATCTCGTTTAAGGACCCTCCGCTTGCGCGTCTCCCCGCGCCGTATGTGCAAGCGAGATATATAAATACGCCGAGGAAATTTCGCCGAGGCCACTGGCCGCGTTATGTACTGTCGGAGAGAGAGAAAGAGAAATCGATCGTCGGGGGCTGCCGTTGTTGCTGCTGGCTTTGATCCGTGACTGGAGCTTTCTTTGTCGAGGAGAGAGAGAGACTTGATTAGGCTGTTTGTGTTTTTTCTTACGGAGGGATACTGCGTAAATGATCGAAAGCCGGAGGCTTGGGAGTTAGTTGTTTCGGCTGCCAGCGATGAAATTAATATTGATCGAGGGGTGCAAGAGAGAAATAGAG